>NQII01000589.1:189337-236129 GCA_002778355.1 Clitarchus hookeri | reverse complement strand
GGAGCTGCACTGGAATGCAAGGGCGGGGGAAATGGGAGCACCCCGAGAAAACCCGCCGGCAAGCGGCATCGTCCAGCACGATTCCCACATGCGAAGATCCGGGAGTGAACCCGCCGATGATCGAACCCGAATCGCCGTGGTGGGAGGCGAGCGCCCTGGACACTACGCCACCGCTGCCTCCTTTCACAGGAGAGTTGATAACTATCGATCGTCGGTCTCTGGGCCAGAAGAAGATTCACTGCATCTCAGTGGTCCTGGGAATGGATTGAAGAGCCATAGTTTACAGATAGATCGTGTTTCATAACCTAGGCAAAAAGGCAGTCAGTGTAGCCGAAGGGACTATAAATTCTCCGGTCATGCAGGTTGGAGGCCGAAGCGTTTTGCTTGCAATCCGTCTCATAAACAAGAAGTTACTGGTATAACCAATGAACTGACTTTACTCAACATGGGTGCAATTAATTTATAAATCATGTCTTAAAAGCTGAGTTGGTGGGAAGGACTTCACTTCTCTTTGAAATAAATAACTTTAGAAACGAAACCAGAAACCAATGCAAAAGTAGTGAGACAATTACAAATTCACACATGCATTACCCGGGACTTAAACCCTGAAAACATCGTACTATAAGCTAGCGTGCAATCCACTGCTGTACGGAGGTCGGATTCTGAGCATCAACTTCGGATTTAATCAGTCTAATGTTTTTTTTAATGATGGGTTTACTAAACTAAAATATTTACAGAGCCTATATTTTAAAATAAGTGACTAAGCCATATAAAACACGTAATGCTAGTTGTGTGAAGAATTTTATGGAAATCGGTTGTTTGCTCATTGAAATACGACATAAAAAACTTTATTTTCTTATTTGGTACTACCATAAAAAATTGCCAGAAAATGAGGCTCTATGTTCGATGCTTCTAATGTATACTGTATACAAACAAATTTTTGTTGCATTTGGTTAAATTGTTTAATATATATGTCAAACTTACCTAAGTGATTTATAAAGTGGTTATTTTGAGAATCGTTGTCTGACCAATTTAATCCATGAAAGTTTACATGGCGTTCTGTAATATTTATAGTGTTCACAGTATGGTACAAATTTGTTTGAATTGTTCAAGTTTAACATTTGGTGATAATCAGTTGCTTGGTACTCGAGACATGTCATAATACCTCCATAATTTTCAAGTGGTGATCTTCGTAAATGGAGGAAAAAAAGTAATGTATAGTCGGTTCACGACTGGAAGAGACTTTCTAGAAGCCCTGCTAAAGATCTACTTTCAAGCCCATTTCGTATCCTTCCACCTAAGATAAACAAACATTGCCATGTGACTGCCATGGGGCAGTCACATGGCAATGTTTACATTCCACTGTGTGTGTGTACATGTGTTCGTACATGCACGTACCCATTATAAAAGTCATGTATATATTATTAATGGATATTCCACAAGCGTAAAGTTTTTAATCTTGAGAATTTCACACAAAAGAATATGCGATGCCAGCAAAAAACATTTCATTCTATAAACCCAAAATTCGAGTATTTTGATGAATCGATAGTTGTTGTCTGTACAATCGATNTCGAGTATTTTGATGAATCGATAGTTGTTGTCTGTACAATCGATTGTTAGCGACTTTCGATAAATTCCCGTACATCGAAGGCAAGATTATCAGTATTGATTGAAATTGCTACAGACGTTAAAATTGCGTGGTGGTACACTCAGTCGGATGTTTCGCGCAATTGTAAAACGTTATTTAAAAAGGACTTTGACGGTTTTCGACAGGACGGCAGAGTTTGCGAGTGAAGGATTCTACGTCTTCGAGAATGTGAAAACAATTCTTATCTGCAAATACTGCAACGTTAGAAAAGAGTGGCAAAGGAAAGGCACGCGCACGAAACACATGAAAACAGTACAACGAGAAAGTGAGCACAAATTAATATCATACGTTATTAAAAACAAAATAATAAAGAGCGGATATTAGTAAAGCAAGACAAATAAATTAATTATTATAGGTTAAACAAAATAATCGCACAAATTATCTTGCACGTGTGTCAACAACACAAGGAACGACGGTTAGTAAACAAATGGCCGCGTTACTTTCACCTTGAGAGTAATCATGTGACTATGCAAGAAACGTTGAAATCTAAATACATTAGCATCACGTCATTAATAATTGGTATAATAAGATTCAAGTCTTTTCGACACCCATTTGTAAGCGATAATTTAACAATTACGTTAAACCTTCGAAACTATTCCTTCTCTTTGTGCTGGCAACCTAACGGCATAACTGGATCCGCGCTCGCCGTTGTTTGTAATGTTATAGGCATGTAGCTAACAGCTAAGGTGTTCTTTCAAAGGTTGATTTTTAAAAGTTTCTTCCAGTCGTGAACCAACTGTAGTAGCAATTTCTATGATTGTAATACTACCAGTATACAATTTTAAGTTAAAATAGATGATATAGTTTCATATATATCGTCAACGAAACTAAAATTAATTTATAGCCGCCATTCTTAAAATAAGTGTGCTCTACTTCTAAAAAAAATTATTATTATGGCTTACCACTGTACAATATCTTTGGCAAATTTCGCAAGAATGTGTTGATTGTTTCCCAAGAAACGAGATAAAATCTTTTTTTTTATTGGTAGGGCTATCTTACAAAACGGCAGAGAAATAGGGCTCTGCATAGACAAATTTGACGGTTATAATAGGTACTGTCAGCATACAAAGTTAAGTTGGAATTTGTTTCGTTAATAAAATATACTGAGCTACAATATTTATATAGCCACCATCTTTGAAAATAAGTGCCTGAGCTACACAAAACATGCCAGTTTACACCACCTGCTCTATTAATATTTGTTTGCCAAATTTGGAAGGAATCTCTCTATTGTTTTCCCGAGATATGGCAAAAAAACTGTATTTACTCGTATGGCGCTATCTTACAAGATGATGGACAAAATATGTCTACTGCCAGCATTCAAAGTTTAGTTGAATTTGATAACATTGTTTCGACAATATAGCATTCTAAGCTAGAAACGGCTATATGGCCGCCATTTTTAAAATATCTGTGTGGCATGATTATTACATACCACTTGATATTATGTGCCTAAGCACTACTTATTTGGCAAAAATTTTTAGGAATCGGTTGATTATTTACTGAGTTATGGCATAATAACTTTATTTATTGGTATGGTGCTATATTCCAAAATGACCGACAAAAGTGGTTCTTTGTTGTTATATATAATGATTGTAATATATACTTTCTGTAAAAAAAATTTGGTATAAATTGGTTAATTAATATGGCAGATATACTATATATACTTAAAACATTTGTGGGGCCACCATTTTGAAAATATGTTACTTATCAAGTTCAATCACTTACGTTTACGTAAGTCAACGTACACATAGCAATATTTATCGAGCCAAGGAAAAACGTAAAGGCACACAGGAAAGAAATACCTTATTTACATTTATAGCTGTGTGCCAAAAGACTTAAGAGCTCGAAAATAAGTATCGACAGTCATAAAAATTAAATATTAATACACATTAGTTACCACATGGGATCAAATAAATGATAGGATTTTGGGAGTGCAGTCATTATAAAGATATATACACATAATGACGGCTAGGACAAGCATTTATTCTAAACAGTGATGGTGATATCATTGCAAAGGTAAGGCTCGAAAGGAAATTGTAATAATTATACATGCTTACGGGCATAGGATTGGAAGCCTATGATTCGACTGTGGGTAAGTATGGTGAGAACCTATTAACTACTATTGGAGAGAGTTTGTCGGAGTTTTGGGAGCACAGCTAGCTTAAAATAATAATATTGAGGGTTTAAGCACAAATAAATACATCAATATAAATCGATGCAATAAACTTGCAAGTTGCAGTATATCATTAATTATTCCATATTAACAGAGATTAACACAGAAATCAATGTTTTTGGTGAAAAACATATAAGTTAGAAGATGCCCCGATTTGGAACACACCACCACTTTTTTGTCTTTTAAATATAGATGTTGCAGAAGTTAGAGCTGACTATGAAATTACGAATTCTCTATATAATTTTCGGAACCTTCAAGATGTTTCCACGTGCTTTCTATACAGACTTTAAAGAGGTGCAAAATTATGCTTAATTCAAGGCGACTCTGCAATTAATACGTTCGTGACCATCAATCATTCTAAGCCAATTTATCTTCAAGGCATTTAGTGAGAAGAGAAAGAAATAGGGAAAGAAAAAAAATGTGGTGGAACGAAGAGATAAAATATTTGGCAAAGGAGCAAAAATGCGCCGAAGAGTAAAAATCCTAGTGGGAAATCAGAACGAGATGTTGAGGTTTATAGAGGAAAATACTGGAAAGATACTAAAACCGTTATGAGAAAGGCGCAGAATGGAACTTGGCAAAACGTCGGTAAAGACACAGGAAAAAGTTTTGAGAAATACCCATGCAAACATTTCTTGGAAGTTTTTAAATCAAAAAGAATACAAAATTATTAATCCGATGGAGTAAGCGTGAAAACTATAGCAGAGTGGAGGGAATGCTACAAAATAATTCTCTTACAGAAGTAAACATATTTTCAGCAAGATATATCAAATTTAGTAAAAATAAATGAGGATGCATACGTACAGCCCATCACTGCTGAAGATATTAAGAAATCTTTAAAGTAAATGTAATAGGGCAAATCATCTGGTCCAAGGAACATAAAAATTGAATAAATGAAGGCAGCTCAATCGATACTGCGTGGCATTTTGGTCAAGATTTTGCCATAGGTGCCTCAGAGAGGAGACTGCGTGAAGATAACGAATAACAAAGTTATTTATTGTATATACAAGAACGGCAATGGGCGAAACTGTACCTATACTATCGAGGAATAAGTGCAATGCAATATGTAGGTAGGTAATGGTCCAGTATCTTGGGAGGAAGGGTCGAATTGTAGTTAAAGTATTTGGAGGATCAATACGGGTTTAGTCCAAGACGTTCTTGTTTAGATAGTATTTTTTCCTTTGCGAAACCAAATTAATGAAATTGTTGCGAGGGAAGAAATGACACATTTAATTTTTATTGACGTATAAAACGCTTATAACACCGTTACTTAGTATGAGTAAAAGGACTAGCATTTGAAAAAAAATTGTCTTTCTAATATTTATGTTGGTGGTATACAATAATTTCGTAGAAAATATCCAAGTATGGCCAGAACTATAAATTAATCTGAATTCCTAGTTACAAAAGAAGTACAAAAATTGGTCATTCAGTAACTACGATATTTAAAGTTTCATATATAAGGAGCTCTTTAAAGTTTGGAGTGACAAGTGTTGTGGCATGGGTATTCCTGTGTGAGATGATATTTTTAATGTACACTTACGTTTTCTGATAACCTGCCAGCTGATGAGGATGGCTCGAGATGTGTGTTTGAAAGTTTAAGGATAAATATGAAACCTGGGGTCGGGTATTAATTCTATCAATTAATGAGTACGTAAAAGTAGAGAAGGACGAAGTGGTAGGTCATCAAATTGACCGTGAGAAAGTCAAACATTGTAAACATCAAAGTACCATTAATACGCGAGAAAATAACAGCTACATATATCGGGGTAAAAGAACGTCACGATATTTAAATATAGTACAGCAAGACGAACAAAGAATATAGTTTATTCCTGAACTGTAGAAATAATTACCACATACACTGCAGGAGTCTGGAAATTAATAAAAGTTACAATAGAAACGGGCTTCAGGAGGAAAAGCAGAGTCATATTAATAAGATCATATAAGAAATTAAAAAAGAAAAATAGTCATCATGGTTGTGGAAAATCTACAATTACAATTGAAACAACATAAACACGATATTTACTATAGTTGGCCATTTAGAAAGAAAACTAAGCAAGTATAAAACTATTATTGTTTTGTGACAGCAGGCTTTACTGCAAAGTAGTTGACATTTCTCACCAGCAGCTCCCTCAGTTTACCTTAATTTACCTTCTGAAAAGGCACCACGTGATAGGTTCTCCCCATTACGAAAATGTTTTTGATTGGCCAAGTGCATGCCGATTAAACTACATTTCACTTGTACATGTAATGCACGTGCAGGAGGCATATTCTGCCACAAAATAAAACAGTGATGTTTACAGGTCTACATACATCACGCGAACTCTCCATACATTAAAACTGCATTTGGCAAATATGTGAAATAATTAACCATATCATCCCCATAATATGATTTCGGTTGTTGCATATAACATTTTTCACCCATGCTATAATTATGCTCAAAAAGTATCAGTTTCGCTATCACAATCAATAGGCTGTTTGTTGGCTTCGTGCTGGCAGTAACGATATTAATTAGTCATAAAATATAGCAAAATCACGGTTTACAAATTAATTATCCCCAGGGAACACCATTGAATACCGAGCCTAGCAGAGTACAGTACCGTTCAAAAATAACCTTCCCGTGTCAGATGTAAAGAATTATCTATTCTTGGTTAAGGTACATTCTACTCAGGTTGGGAAGCTCAATGCTATTAACCTGGAAACAAACATTTTTCGCCGCCAGGCAACACTGGTGTCACACTTATATCGGATTTTTCCGTTTCGTTTGTAAACAAATGCGATAATGGCAATTTTCATAAAATAAATATAACTGTGTAGAAACATTTTGATTTGCAATTTAATAGAACGTATTTAAAGAGTATACCTTGTTCTTAGCAGTAAGAGTGAAATTTAAACGAAATACGTTCAAGTATTGTTTAATATTCGGCCGTAACGCTTTATTTAATTTAAATGTGATTACTGAATCGAAAAATTCAATTTGAAGGCATTTAGATCGTCAATTATTAACTTTTCACTAAACTGAACTCCTTTCTGAACCCTCAATGAAAAAAAAATTGCATTTTTACTATTTATATTGCAAAAATTTTGGAAAACTTGAATTAAAGTCACAAAATAAAGTTAGTACTTAATATTTTGGAGGGTTAAAATATCTATGACAATTCGGGCGAAACGCGAATTTTAAACAGATATAAATAGACTTTCTCAAATGACCACTAGGTTAAAACTAATACCTTTGGGGTACACCAAGGCATCTTGCGGCGGAAACATTTCCTATGACAAATTCTCCCATCAGCAATCACATTTTAATCCCAGACTGAAAATAATTATTTTTTAATGGGATGTTAAAGGGTTACAATTATTTTTATTTCTTGCAGCAGTTAGGAATGACAGGTGTATAAGACTCACCCAAGGAGGCGTCGTAGGTGTTCATGTACTCGGAGGTCATGAACTGCGACACGAGCGCGGTCTTGNTTTTTCCGTTTCGTTTGTAAACAAATGCGATAATGGCAATTTTCATAAAATAAATATAACTGTGTAGAAACATTTTGATTTGCAATTTAATAGAACGTATTTAAAGAGTATACCTTGTTCTTAGCAGTAAGAGTGAAATTTAAACGAAATACGTTCAAGTATTGTTTAATATTCGGCCGTAACGCTTTATTTAATTTAAATGTGATTACTGAATCGAAAAATTCAATTTGAAGGCATTTAGATCGTCAATTATTAACTTTTCACTAAACTGAACTCCTTTCTGAACCCTCAATGAAAAAAAAATTGCATTTTTACTATTTATATTGCAAAAATTTTGGAAAACTTGAATTAAAGTCACAAAATAAAGTTAGTACTTAATATTTTGGAGGGTTAAAATATCTATGACAATTCGGGCGAAACGCGAATTTTAAACAGATATAAATAGACTTTCTCAAATGACCACTAGGTTAAAACTAATACCTTTGGGGTACACCAAGGCATCTTGCGGCGGAAACATTTCCTATGACAAATTCTCCCATCAGCAATCACATTTTAATCCCAGACTGAAAATAATTATTTTTTAATGGGATGTTAAAGGGTTACAATTATTTTTATTTCTTGCAGCAGTTAGGAATGACAGGTGTATAAGACTCACCCAAGGAGGCGTCGTAGGTGTTCATGTACTCGGAGGTCATGAACTGCGACACGAGCGCGGTCTTGCCCACGCCGGAGTCGCCCAGAAGCACGACGCGGTACTTGACGATCTCCTCAGCACTCGCCTCCGAGCTGATGTTGTTGTAGCTGCTGCCACAGCACGAACCTTCGAACGGCGACCTCTCCCCGGGGCTCACGCCACTTATGTTGCTGTGGTTGCTGTGCCTGTAACACACACCCGGGCACGGCTTAGCACGTACGTGACGTCAGCGACGTCTCCTCGTCCAGGCTGAACCCAGCCAGCAGAACTACAAATGGTAGAAAAGGAAAACATAAAAAAAATTTAATTAATTCTTGGAATAAGCTGATTATGGTTGACTGAAAACTTCTTAAATTAACATTTTGTATGGGCTGTTAACGGTGAAATAAGCACTATGAAAGGCGTGCCTAAAATCTGCATGTACACACGATTCTTCTACCATGTGTAAAGATATCATTGCAATGGGCCTGGTCACTTTATTCATGCATCTGTCGAGCGAATATGTAAAAATGAGAGGAAAGTTACTATTTTAAATATTTTCTTATTCTTACACTTACACAAATTACAAAACAGAAAGTGTAAGAAATAATTTCAAACTTCACAGATGTTTATCTAACACTCTGCATTAATCGTCAAGGTATGTGGCTACTTTCCGTACGTCGCGTCGTCGTCACCAATTTTTCTGGGCGCATGCCAGTAAGTGTGCCTATTAAAGTATATGTAGATACAGGCAGTCCCATTTGTCGATGGTTGGTTTCTATATTGTTAAGTTAACCGTGAACAGCCGTTAAATGGGAAATTTTGAAATTTAGCTTTGGTATTGAATTTTTAAGGTTACCTGAGCAAATTTAAATTCACTGATAGAGCTATATTTTTCTCATCGTTTTTTAGGTTTCTGCCACATGTAAAATTAACGTAGCCATAGTCCTTATTACTGTATTCATGCGCGATCCAAATAACCCTGTGGATCTGTTAAGAATTTAAATTTGTTACTTATACATAACGTTATTGAAGTGAGTGCAGATATTTTCGGGGATGCAAGAGGGTGTCAAGACGAGTATTTTGATGTAATAAACATCATGTCCGAAATGCACCCTTATGCTATAAATAAAATAAAACGCAAGACGTGCTGTTGCTGTACAAGATGCCCTCGCGTGTAAACAGTGACTCGTCTGTGCATAACACAATGGCAAGGAAGTGTGGAACAGTAACGTGCTGCTGCAAGAACCACCTGGCAAAGTCAAGTCCACGGCGACAATCATCACCACCGCCATGTGAGCTGCTTCGAGTACAGTGGTACTGTATGCCGCCGTGTATTCACGTCAACGGCCATCATTTTGAACAAATTGTTTTCATAATGTACTTGCGGTTTCGAGGTTTTTACATAATAACGATTACTTACAGCATGTGCGTTTTGAGTTTTAATTTATTTATGGCGTAAGTATGCAGTTCTGACACCACATTCATTACATAAAAACACTCGTTTTCGCATCACCCAAAATGCCTTCACTCATTTCAGAAACATTCTGTATACGGTTTTTTATTACTATATGTATAAAACACGGAACACTTATTTTGGTGTCTATGAATTAAAATTACATCCTCAATACCGAATCAAGATTTACAACTAATTGCCAACTTTCCTGGGAACCTGCGTACCAGTGTTTAAGTCAGTGTGTCTTTGGCTAGTCGTTATTTACAGAGGTTGTTTTTGAAAGGTTTTCTTTTTTTCAGTGAAGAGTCACCAATAATTTCACTATCTAGTCAGGAATAGAAATGCTTCTGTTTGTTATCAGAATGTTAAGCTTAGTTCATGGTACCCGGAAGAGTAAACATGAAGTTTTGTTACGAGATAATGATTAAGATGATTGTTGTAACGTATTTCACTAAGTCTGCTGATTACGATAAGATGCATAGAAAACGTTCAAGTTACATAATATTCACAACAAAAGTGGTATAAACTACTTAATAAATTAACTATTACTTATGAAATATTTTCAATTTTATAATCTCCTGATTGAAACTAGTGGACGAATTTTTCTAGTGAATACATTTAATCGTACAATTTATTATGTTGGTTATTTGACGTAATCTGAAAACAAATTAAAATCTTCTTGAGATGTTAGCGTAGGAACAAAACTAACCATGCTTCAACATATCAGTGCTCTATGACGAACTCATGGTAGGCACAAGATCAGCAGTTTTTCTTGCACTGAGCCCACCATAAACTAAAAACATTTTTTGCGAACAACAAAATTTCTCTTGTCACCTGCTTTATGCCTTGATCGCCACAATAAACTCAGAATGCTACATGGCAAGCAGTTTCCTTCCCATGTGCACCTGGTTCGCTTTTCTATATTAGGCAACAGACCAATTCGCAGTGACTGGTATAATGACCCCCTTATAGTGACAGATTAGTGCCCATGATTCCAGCTGGAAGTCAGGCACCCGGCCACACAGGCACTGAAAGAGAACTATACAATTTTGACATACATATTGTACATGATGTTGAAAAGCAGTCTTGAGAAGGGAAACCCTCGTGCCCTGCAGCTCGATTTTCGGGTAATACACCAAACTGACGCCGAAGCGATCTTTCAGCAGTAAAAATTTGATTTTGTAGCCAAGAAATAAAATATTTCCGACTTTATCCAAATTTATATTTAGCTCATGACCTATCCTGCCTTAATTTACAATTCCTACTAAGAGTTTCCCAGCACTGATCCATCATCCAAGTACCTGTATACACAACAGTGAAATGGCAGCCGAATGCGGAAAAACATGTAGTACAACACACTCCATAGGACGGGACCAAGGTTTGGCCCCCTTGAGGGTACTCCTTTGTTTAAGGGATTTCCAAACTGTGGGTATTCTAAAAAAAAAAAAATACTTTTTCATGTCAGACAGGTAGCTTCGAAAAATCTGAAAGAGTTTTCTTAGATATCTCAGTGTGCATAAACTGTCAAGGATCACTGGTGACAAATCATTGTAGAATGCTCCTATGATGACCAAGAAGATTCCTACCAGAGTCCACAGATGCGAGCACATCATGCAGATTTCTCTCAGTACTCTGTCCAGCTTGGTAGCCACGCCGGTGGAAGTTAAAGACCCTGATGCTCTCAAGGTGCCTGACGAGCTGATAGTTCAGCAACTTCTCTATCACCTTTGCCAGTGTGGGAATGACAGTGAGTGGCTGATTGTTATTCAAGTCATGTTGATCCTGACCACAACCCTTATTCGGAAAAAAATGTATTCAGTAAAACATAATTACAGAGTTATATTAAGCGAGATGACAGCCTCTTACAGGCACACTTCAACACAGCAGCAGCAATTCCAAAAATTCCAAGTGTATTTATGATCTTTAAGCAGTTTTACAACTCTGTTAGCTCCATCTTAGCAAGGGGCTTAGTGTCCTACGCATTAATCAATGTTTCCCCAAATTCTCTAGTTAATTACTGCAGATGTTCTTTCCCAGAGGGATAATCTCCAGGGAACAGCTCATCCAGGAGACATACAGAGTTTTCAAAGATCGGCACGCACTTTGCCATTGTACGATTCCTCAGGCCAGCCATGAGCTAGTACGCAATCCCCCAGAGACCCTTATTTCCTTGTTGCCCCACAAATAAGCGCCATGATGCCAGCTTGGCATCTTTAAAATCCAAAAATTCTGTTCGTTCAATTTTTTATAGCCAGTTACAGCACATTGGTGGTCCTTGAAATATTTATACCATAATCGGACACATTTATCAGGGAGCCAATTAAAAATACGTCGAGTTATTCATTAAACCAGTTGTGAACCTGTAGCTCAGCTCTTCTCTTTTTCACGACCAATTTTGAGGTAGCTATTATAACCTCTGGCATAGCCATGGCTCTCTTTTCAACAGTGANTCTTCTCTTTTTCACGACCAATTTTGAGGTAGCTATTATAACCTCTGGCATAGCCATGGCTCTCTTTTCAACAGTGACATCATAGAGATTTGGAGACAGTCTCAGTCGGCAAATCAGATCCTTTGTGAATGCAACAGATTCTCGGGACCAAATACACCATCTGCAACCAGGCCTGCACAAGTAGACTTTTATAAATAATTGCACAGTCTCACTTTTAGGTACTCAATAAACTCTGGCTTTCTGGTGCACATAACCTCGTAAATCGGTACTATAAAATTACTTCCTATATTTCTCATATTAATTTTGTTAACAATTAAATCATTTTTCTTTGTGTTGTAACGATATTATTCAAATCCTTCCCGAATTTTTATGAGATGGAATGGTCGTAGGTAAAACCCGAATAAAAAATTTATTATTTTCAATTGGGGGAATTAAAAAAATATGAGTGTGTAACAAATACTTAGCGACTTATAATGAAACATCGTAACTCAAGTTCAAAATATTTAAAATTGGCACTGGATTTTTTTTTATTTTGGAATTTTCTGGGGATTTTTGAACACATCGAATATGAGTTCCAAAAGGTGCTTTATTTTAAATTTCTATATCAAATGCTAAATGCAGTGTACTATATTGGCTGGGCTGCCTGCTGGAAAGTAGGTTGCCAGGCACTGATTGGTGAACGGCGTTATTGCTGGTCGGTGACGCCATATTGCTGGCGCCTGTTGCTGTACATCGCGGAAAAAGCCGCAGTTTCACCTGTTCGTTCTTTCTTTCCTATCTTTTTGAATACAACCTTTGAACAATCACCGCGTGTAAAACGTGTTTGGTTGTTTCCTAAATATTTCACGTATCACAATCTTTTTAAACTTTTGTTGACATAAAACTGCCGTAATTTAGGTTAAATTAAAATTATATTTATATTCCACATACAAAAATGATGATTCAGTTATATTTTTTTGAGGTATGTTGGTACTGCCTATTAAGAAATAGTTCTTATCGGAAATACTATTACACTGAGTGCGCACGAATGCAGTGCGCTGTCCCTTCGGTGTGTGTTTCTAGACTTGGTTAAGTTTGGTTTGCGCGAGGCGGAGGAATATCCTGGAAGTGTAACTTCGTCAGGGCTTCAGAAAAGTTGGAGGTAACCGCGAGTGGGCTGNTTGTAGCTGCTGCCACAGCACGAACCTTCGAACGGCGACCTCTCCCGGGGGCTCACGCCGCTTATGTTGCTGTGGTTTCTGTGCCTGCAACACATATCCGGGCACGGCTTAACATATCCATGACGTCAGCGACGTCTCCACGTCCAGGCTGAACCCAACCAGCAGAAATATAAATGGTAGAAAAGGAAAACTTAAAAAATTTTAAATTAATTTGGTATAAGCTGATTATGGTTGACTGAAAACTTCTTAAATTAACATTTTGTATGGGCTGTTCACGGTGAAATGAGCACTAAGAAAGGCGTGCCTAATATCTGCATGTATGCACGATTCTTGTACCATGTGTAAAGATATCATTGCAATGGGCCTGGTCACATTATTCATGCATCTGTCGAGCGAATATGTAAAAATGAGAGGAAAGTTAATATTTTAAATATTTTCTTATTCTTACACTTACACAAATTACAAAACAGAAAGTGTAAGAAATAATTTCAAACTTCACAGATGTTTATCTAACACTCTGCATTAATCGCCAATGTATGTGGTTACTTTCCGTTCGTCGCGTCGTCGCCACCAATTTTTCTGGGCACATGCCAGTAAGTGTGCCTATTAAAATATATGTAGATACAGGCAGTCCCATTTGTCGACGGTTGATTTCTATATTGTTAAGTTAACCGTGAACAGCCGTTAAATGGGAAATTTTGAAATTTAGCTTTGGTATTGAATTTTTAAGGTTACCTGAGCAAATTTAAATTCACTGATAGAGCTATATTTTTCTCATCGTTTTTTAGGATTCTGCCACATGTAAAATTAACGTAGCCATAGTCATAATTACTGTATTCATGCGCGATCCAAATGACCCTGTGGATCTGTTAAGAATTTAAATTTGTTACTTATACATAACGTTATTGAAGTGAGTGCAGATATTTTCGGGAATGCAAGAGGGTGTCAAGACGAGTATNGAATGCAAGAGGGTGTCAAGAGGAGTATTTTGATGTAATAAACATCGTGTCCGAAATGCACCCTTATGCTATAAATAAAATAAAACGCAAGACGTGCTGTTGCTGTACAAGATGCCCTCGCGGGTGCACAGTGCCTCCTCTGTCCATTACACAATGGCAGGGAAGTGTGTAGCAGTACCCCGCTGCTGCAAAAACCACCTGGCAAAGTCAAGTCCACGGCGACAATCATCACCACCGCCATGTGAGCTACTTCGAGTACAGTGGTACTGTATGCCGCCGTGTATTCACGTCAACGGCCATCATTTTGAACAAATTGTTGTCATAATGCACTTGCGGTTTCGATGTTTTTACATAATAACGATTACTTACAGCATGTGCGTTTTGAGTTTTAATTTATTTATGGCGTAAGTATGCAGTTCTGACACCACATTCATTACATAAAAACACTCGTTTTCGCATCACCCAAAATGCCTGCACTCATTTCAGAAACATTCTGTATGCGGTTTTTTATTACTATATGTATAAAACACGGAACACTTATTTTGGTGTCTATGAATTAAAATTACATCCTCAATACCGAATCAAGATTTACAACTAATTGCCAACTTTCCTGGGAACCTGCGTACCAGTGTTTAAGTCAGTGTGTCTTTGGCTAGTCGTTATTTACAGAGGTTGTTTTTGAAAGGTTTTCTTTTTTTCAGTGAAGAGTCACCAATAATTTCACTATCTAGTCAGGAATAGAAATGCTTATGTTTGTTATCAGAATGTTAAGCTTAGTTCATGGTACCCGGAAGAGTAAACATGAAGTTTTATTACGAGATAATGATTAAGATGATTATTGTAACGTATTTCACTAAGTCTGCTGATTACGATAAGATGCACAGAAAACGTTCAAGTTACATAATATTCACAACAAAAGTGGTATAAACTACTTAATAAATTAACTATTACTTATGAAATATTTTCAATTTTATAATCTCCTGATTGAAACTAGTGGACGAATTTTTCTAGTGAATACATTTAATCGTACAATTTATTATGTTGGTTATTTGACGTAATCTGAAAACAAATTAAAATCTTCTTGAGATGTTAGCGTAGGAACAAAACTAACCATTCTTCAACAGATCAGTTCTCTATGACGAACACATGGTAGGCACAAGAATCAGCAGTTTTTCTTGCACTGAGCCCACGATAAACTAAAAACATTTTTTGCGAACAAAAAAATTTCTCTTGTCACCTGCTTTATGCCTTAATCGCCACAATAAACTCAGAATGCTACATGGCAAGCAGTTTACTTCCCATGTGCACCTGGTTCGCGTTTCTATATTAGGCAACAGACCAATTCGCAGTGACTGGTATAATCACCCCCTTATAGTGACAGATTAGTGCCCATGATTCCAGCTGGAAGTCAGGAACCAGGCCACACAGGCACTGAAAGAGAACTATAAAATTTTGACATACATATTGCACATGATGTTGAAAAGCAGTCTTGAGAAGGGCAACCCTCGTGCCCTGCAGCTCGATTTTCGGGTAATACACCAAACTGACGCAGAAGCGATCTTTCAACAGTAAAAATTTGATTTTGTAGCCAAGAAATAAAATATTTCCGACTTTATCCAAATTTATATTTAGCTCATGACCTATCCTGCCTTAATTTACAATTCCTACCAAGAGTTTCCCAGCACTGATCCATCATCCAAATACCTATAAACACATCAGTGAAATGGCAGCCGAATGCGGAAAAACATGTAGTACAACACATTCCATAGGACAGGACCAAGGTTTGGCCCCCTTGAGGGTACTCCTTTGTTTAAGGGATTTCCAAACTGTTGGTATTCTAAAAAAAAAAATCACTTTTTCATGTCAGACAGGTAGCTTCGAAAAATCCGAAAGAGTTTTCTTAGATATCTCAGTGTGCATAAACTGTCAAGGGTCACTGGTGACACATCATTGAATAATTCTCCTATGATGACCAAGAAGATTCCTACCCGAGTCCACAGATGCGAGCACATCATGCAGATTTCCCTCAGTACTCAGTCCAGCTTGGTAGCCACGCTGGTGGAAGTTAAAGTCCCTGATGCTCTCAAGGTGCCTGACGAACTGATAGTTCAGCAACTTCTCTATCACCTTTGCCAGTGTGAGAATGACAGTGAGTGGCTGATAGTTATTCAAGCCATACTGATCCCCACCACGACCCTTATACAGATTCTTTACTACTACCACTGCCAAGATATTCTGAAAAAAAGGTATCCTGTAAAACATAATTACAGAGTTATATTAAGTGAGGTGACAGCCTCTTATAGCCACACCTCAGCACAGCAGCAGCAATCCCAAAAATTCCAAGAGCATTTATGATATTTAAGCAGTTTTACAACTCTGTTAGCTCCATCTTAGCAATGGGCTTAGTGTCCTACGCATTAATCAATGTTTCCCCAAATTCTCTAGTTCTTTACTGCAGATGTTCTTTCCCAGAGGGATAATCTCCAGGGAACAGCTCATCCAGGAGACATACAGAGTTTTCAAAGATCGGCACGCACTTTGCCATTGTACGATCCCTCAGGCCAGCCATGAGCTAGTACGAAATCCCCCAGAGACCCTTATTTCCTTGTTGCCCCACAAATAAGCGCCATGATGCCAGCTTGGCATCTTTAAAATCCAAAAATTCTGTTCGTTCAATTTTTTATAGCCAGTTACAGCACATTGGTGGTCCTTGAAATATTTATACCATAATCGGACACATTTATCAGGGACCCAATTAAAAATACGTCGAGTTATTCATTAAACCAGTTGTGAACCTGTAGCTCAGCTTTTCTCTTTTTCACGACCGACTTTGAGGTAGCTATTATAAACTCTGGCATAGCCATGGCTCTCTCTTCAACAGTGACTTCTTAGAGAGTTGGAGCCAGTCTCAGTCGGCAAATCCGCTCCTTTGTGAATGCAACAGATTCTCGGGACCAAATACACCATCTGCAACCAGGCCTGCACAAGTAGACTTTTATAAATAATTGCACAGTCTCACTTTTAGGTACTCAATAAACTCTGGCTTTCTGGTGCACATAACCTCGTATATCGGTACTATAAAATTACTTCCTATATTTCTCATATGAATTTTGTTAACAATTAAATAATTTTTTCTTTCTGTTGTAACGATATTATTCAAATCATTCCCGAATTTTTATGAGATAGAATGGTCGTAGGTAAAACCCGAAAAAAAAAAAAAAATATTATTTTCAATTCAGGGAATTAAAAAAATATGAGTGTGTAACAAATACTTAGCGACTTATAATGAAACATCTTAACTCAAGTTCAAAATATTTAAAATTGGCACTGGATTTTTTTTATTTTGGAATTTTCTGGGGATTTTTGAACACATCGAATATGAGTTCCAAAAGGTGCTTTATTTTAAATTTCTATATCAAATGCTAAATGCAGTGTACTATATTGGCTGGGCTGCCTGCTGGAAAGTAGGTTGCCAGGCACTGATTGGTGAACGGCGTTATTGCTGGTCGGTGACGCCATATTGCTGGCGCCTGTTGCTGTACATCGCGGAAAAAGCCGCAGTTTCACCTGTTCGTTCTTTCTTTCCTATCTTTTTGAATACAACCTTTGAACAATCACCGCGTGTAAAACGTGTTTGGTTGTTTCCTAAATATTTCACGTATCACAATCTTTTTAAACTTTTGTTGACATAAAACTGCCGTAATTTAGGTTAAATTAAAATTATATTTATATTCCACATACAAAAATGATGATTCAGTTATATTTTTTTGAGGTATGTTGGTACTGCCTATTAAGAAATAGTTCTTATGGGAAATACTATTACACTGAGTGCGCACGAATGCAGTGCGCTGTCCCTACGGCGTGTGTTTCTAGACTTGGTTAAGTTTGGTTTGCACGAGGCGGAGGAATATCCTGGAAGTGTAACTTCGTCAGGGCTTCAGAAAAGTTGGAGGTAACCGCGAGTGGGCTGTACTCAGTACCCCACGCTTGAACTTGCTAGGAGAGGACTCTCGGTGCCAGGGTATCGGCGTCACGGCCAACGGGCGCTAATTAATCAAGCGTCGCGTCACTAATAGAGCGGCCTCACTCCCCCCCCCCTAACCACAAACTCGAGACTGCGCAGACGAACTGCTTTGTCTCGCGGCCGACACCGCGCCAACAATGGCCGCCCGTCTCAGCCAGGCCTTATCACAGAGCGAAACCCCCTACACCTGCGTGCAGTGCGGGGGTCGCAGACAATGCACGACTCTGGTGGATGGAGCTAGAACTTCATCAGCCACCACGACACACTCCGAGCGCCAGCCGTGAATAATCTCCAGGAGTACTGCTTGTTCCAATATATGTGAGTTCCCTCGTCGAGACTTAGTAGTCCACGAATAATTTTGTAGATTCGGTTTTTGCGCGTTTACTTCTACATCTCGACAAATAGATACCCTGGGTATGCAACTTTTCACCAGATGAGATAAAACACATTAATCTAAGTCCCGTAGATTTTCGTTTCTATTGTATTATAAGAAGGAAAATAGTGGAAATAGTAAAAAAAAAAAAAAAAAAANTATAGCTTTCCTGCGGAGTTTCCTCGAGAGCAAGAAGAATAGTAAAAGTGTAACGTTATAGTCTGATCTGTGGACTTTGATCGCGTGTAATAGATCGCCATTGTTACAGATACACTCTGCACAGGGATGCGTAACGACGGAAGCTCTGCACGCTGGTTCAGTACCTTGCGCGTAGGGGCGATGGGGCGCTGGGCGGGCGTGTCGTCGTCGCCCGTATCGCTCTTGCGCACGTACAACGCCTGCAGGGTCACGTGCGGCTGCAAGGAAGTGCTGCAACGAAGAGGGAAAGTAGAGTAAGCAAGCTTCGCGCGTCTTCTGTTTCCTCGGAGTTTTAAGCCGTGACTATGTGGTTTTAATGCAGCAATCTGTTCAGAAATGATGCAGAATTGCCGCGATTGTTTATAACACAGCTTTGCAGAAGAGTTGATATCGGAAACAGAGGGCCACTCGCAGCGATTTTTGCGGTCTTTATGGCACTTTTCAACGGCATCATCCATGTTTCAATAACCTTATATGTAAATTCGCAACAAAATATCGGCTTTCATTTCTATCACATACAAATATTTACATTGAAATATTCCATAGTTCTTTAAAAATTAGAATGGATATAACTGCTTACAATGATACACATACGGCAACATAGTGAGATCGCTTAAGTGGGAGGGATGGAAGCAGTAAACGTAAATGTGTGGCCTTTCAAAGTGTCGCAGAAGATTAGTCTGTTGCCAGCCACTAACAGTCCTAGTTATCAAATGGTTTTATTATTGTAAAATCATCCGGCAGAAAACTATTTTTTTAAAGGTGACTTAAGATATCTCAGGAACGCTTATATGTCGTACCCTTTGTCAAAATGCGGCTTTTTTATTTTTATTTTACAGCAAATTTTGCAGAGACTGTCGCAAATACGAGATTCTTGAAAAAACCTGTTTTTCAGTCGTGTATGTTATTTCAGCTATATAAACAAAGCCAAGCCATAGAACACAGGTTGAAATACGCAATGTAAGTCGCGATGATTTTTTGAGATTTTCTGTAACTAAGTGTTTGATGCTATACCGCCACTGTGGAAGACAGTGTGGCTTATAGTGTCGTTGTTAATGCCCCCAGGCACCGACTATATGATGCCTGAAGGTTAAGGGGTATGTAATAATGTAGACTTTGGCTGTTTAAATTTGAAAGGACGAATATATTGTCTCGGATATATTCACAAATAAACAACATCAACACTTGAGAGGTGTGGTACTCTAATACTTTGGTTACTCGGATTGACTGCTAACGACTTCGTGATGGAGGGGGGCATCTCTTGACGGTGATTGTATACTTAACTCTTGCTGGAATGATGTCNCATCTCTTGACGGTGATTGTATACTTAACTCTTGCTGGAATGATGTCAGCTGTGGTGGGTGAGCTCCGGCGATGGGTGGCCTTTGGCAAAGGCCCTCTGTTGCTGCCGTCTCACTGTGGTGATGTTCTACTGACGTGGCCAGGGGTCCGATTTGCCCCCTGCCAAAATGGCGCGGCTGATCTCTCTCTCTGCGCGGCGATCTTCAACTGGCTGCTCGATGGTCTACTGATCTAACCTCTCGGCGCGGTACTAATGAACNGGGGGGGGGGGTGTTCTCGGCACCAATATCCAGCTCGTCAGCTATTTCTTCGTGGTGCGTTTCCCTAACTTTAGGTGAACTGCGTTTCGATATCTCGTAAAACCTTCGCGCTTAACAAATCTCAGGTACCTGCTAGTGGCCTAGGGTGGTGGGTGGGTGAAGGGGGAGTGGACGACTTCTCCGCGACACGTGTTATAGTCGTCATGTGCATCCTTCTCGAGCTGACCTTCACCTGCGGTGACTAGGAGTGACACGTGTCTCTACCNGTGTTATAGTCGTCATGTGCATCCTTCTCGAGCTGACCTTCACCTGCGGTGACTAGGAGTGACACGTGTCTCTACCCTGCTTATGCGGGGGTGGGGGGTGGATGTGGGCCAGCGTCGCACTAAAATTCCTAAACCGTTACATGACATGTTGTTGAAAATCGTTTTTCTTAGCAATAATGATTGCATTAAAAATAATTTTTCATAGTGATTATTAGTACAACATGACAACTTGTTCTCTAGTACAGAATGTTTTCAGAAATAAGTACGGAAAAAGGCAGTGGAAAAATTATAAAACCTTATTGTCACGTATTCTTTCGAATACATCACACAATATAATCTCATACAATTTTGATGAGATCCACATAGGCCTAAACGTCACTTTTGTATCATATAGGTATTTTCAATAAAGCATTCGTATACAAGATAAGAGGAGTGCGTTCTACTTGACGTTATCATCTTGTTGGTATAAGAGTGTCTGAAATTTGAATTTGAACACACGTAAATTCGTTTGCTCATGGAAAACCGACTTCACTCGTGAAGCTTAAAGGTTTTCATTGTATTGAACACATTCATTTTTAAAAAGTACACGTGCATAAGAATTTTCGTTTTACCCCAGCAACTCGAAGAGACTCAGAGTCTTTTACAGAAAACCATACGTAAATTGTAAATGAGTCTAAAATAATCGAGAGCAAATCCTACTCTTTAGATCCCAGGTAAGCCCATAGTTTTGTTTTACGACGAGCTATTGTTCTGTTACTTATGAGTCTGAATCACGGGAACATATACAAAAATACCAATATACAAAATATACAAAAGTCGCCGTGATTCTAGTCCAGTAAATAATAAATTCCATTGCTTCACAAAGCCCTCAGAATAAATTGTGAGGCCCTGCTGTTGCTGATCTAGAATGTACTTTTCTTTAAAAGGGTTCTGATAGCCACAAATTATTAATTTCGATGTAAAAACTGTTTACCTTGTAGACATAACACCTACTGAAATTTAAAGTATTAAAAAAAATTATCTTGAATAACTTCTGCATATTTACATATTAAATTCTTAATTTGAATGCTTATGTAACACACAAAAGAAATAAATCGAACCATTCACAAAACAATGGCTTATTTTTCTTAGCAATAAAGCTATTGTCTCAGTTATGTTTAATGTAATATTAACAAAGGCTACTAAAAAAAAAAAAAATAATAATAACAAAATGTTTATTGAAATTTGAAATTATTAAATATGTAGAGAAACTAGTCTAGGTGTAATTACANTAATAATAATAACAAAATGTTTATTGAAATTTGAAATTATTAAATATGTAGAGAAACTAGTCTAGGTGTAATTACACAAATATATTGAGGTAACAATACTTATAATTGTCAGGCAAGACGAATGGTGAATTCGGAATCCCTACTTTGCACATTCCTTTATTGCTGCCGACACTCAGGGCTCTCTGCTGTGATGTCCGCTGGAGGGAAAAGCGTGCACTGACCTCGGCAAAGGCTACTTCACTGATGTATTCTAACCCACCAAGGGCCAGTTGCACCAACAAGGGTTAACGCTCTGGATATAACTTATTCTCGTGTTAGGATTAAAATGCACTATACGAGCTCGTGTTACCCATATCCGGAGACTTAACCCTCTTATTGGATATCCGGTCGAGCGATGGTCGGTTAAACATTTACTCGGGTGGATAACGAGCATGGAAAGGAAAATGCACGACTGTGCATCTCGTAGAAGCTAATTGTGACTATGAAACATTATTACAGCAAAGGCTTTGGGGCGTGAATCGATTAACTGGGGTAATGGTAGGGGATTGGTGTAAAGAGAAAGAAAGTGAGCTGTGCAAGTGTACGCTGTATTTTTGAAAATGTGTATCCATAAACAAGCCAATTCACAGTTCACATGCCGTCTGAACTTAGTACTGAAAGTGTGTACTAACTTTTGCACCGTTTACAATAAAATGTGCTCGTCCTATGATTTTAAAATATTGTTTAATTTAATCGCAGCAAATTTAAAACATAAAAGTTTTCGAAAATTAGGCGTAATGTTTATATGGAAGAAAGGATGATATTTGTGTGTGAAACGCACCATGGTTTGTACAACACATTTGCTATACACAAGGAACGTTATCGTGTAAATTTCACTTAAATGCTATTTTGGTTTCAATATTCATTGTAAAGTAATATTTTGCCTAATCCTTCTAAACTAGTGTTTATTTATTATTCAATAGTCTTCAGAACATACAAATATACTATAGTCCTTCCCAAAAATGATATGTATAACAGAAATAAGAGAATTATTATACTTGCTGAAAACAGCATGCATAAAATGAAACCATTTACACGATTACGTAAAATGGAACATAACACATAAGATACACTACATAATGATTATAGTGCAAGAATTATTACAGTGACTTATAAAGTTTGAATTTCTACATCAATAAACTGTAAATGCTTTCATAATGCCGTTACTGCGATATAATACAATCGATTCCGACAGTAATAAATTACATTGAGTTTTATAGCAAAAAAATACGAGAATAATTAAATACTCTATGTGGGCGAATGAATGTAGTAACGTGTTGAACCAAATTCAACGATTCTTTATACATTACGTTTTAAACACAATCAATTTGACTTTTATCACTGCCGCTTTTTATTTAAAATACCAAAATACTATAAGTTATGAGTAGCTACACATAAAATTATTAGTGGGATGTGTCAAACTTCAAGGTAATAATAAGTTAGTATCAATGATGAGGTATTTAATTTGTTAACATTCGCGAACATCGTGGCAACGAAAATGAGTTGTACGTTAATTGTTGTCGCATTATGTTTCTGAAGAGAACAAATTCAGATATTGCAAATTGAGTTTTAACAACTCTTTTCATATGAAATCTAGGAATATTCGTATCGTGAAAATAGAGTACAAATAAATAATACAGATTTTAAAAGCTATAAAGATGCAGCTGATATTATCACATATCTAATTGTAACTCTTAAATATTGTCCTGGCTTTCGTCACGCCCTGTATTTAGAATGTTTGCTGTGGACAAGGTTCAATCACAGTAGCACAAGATTATTAGAGAAACTTTGAAACATTGCTAAATTTTATACAGAAAGATGATATTACACATAAAAAAATAATAATTTTAAAGTGTAGTTTGTCATTTATAGGGGCATTATCGTATTTATTGATTAATAATTGATATATTTCAAGCCAAAGTGTTCAATTGCATGTGATATTTGTAAATATAGCAAATCAAAACAAATAAAAACTCTTGTCAACTTCGCTAAAGATTTCAGGATAAAATACTGGATTCTCAATACAATCATTGCCAACTTAAGCATAAAATATCCATCAAAACTCCTAACTTTCTTTTATCTAAACAAAGAGATCAATGTGGCGATAAAACTTAGTTCGGATTTAAGCAAGAGGCAAATTTCACTGTGTGTTTGCTACAAGAATAATCTTCGTGTTGATTCGACTTGCTTTACGCACTCTGTAATTTGTCTTTCAATTACAATAAAATACGAAAACACAAATGTGGTTACTACAATAGTAATTTTGAGAGAATTATGCAGCCGACCAGATAATGTAAACAAATTNACGAAAACACAAATGTGGTTACTACAATAGTAATTTTGAGAGAATTATGCAGCCGACCAGATAATGTAAACAAATTCATTACAGAGGTAACATGAATTAGCTAATTTTTTTTGGTGGCATTTTCGTTGCACTCTCCATAGTGATGACTGCCTTTTGTGTTACAACTGGTTTCATGCTAGCATTTTCTGACACCCATCACGTTGAAAAAAAAAAATTGTTATTTTTATACGACTGCTGGAAGCGCATGACGTCATGAAGTCGTTCAAATTATAACATTACNGAAAAAAAAAATTGTTATTTTTATACGACTGCTGGAAGCGCATGACGTCATGAAGTCGTTCAAATTATAACATTACCGGAAGCAACATAAATAATAATTTTAATGAGTCTCTGGTGAAAATCTAATCCAGGTCACCCACGGACATTTGCGAGTGAAATAAATTGCACGTTCGGAACTGGCACGAAGCGAGATATTTAAATAACGAATTCCTGATAAGCCAGTGAAATCGGAATTACGCTGTAAAACGTTAATGGGCTGTCTTTTACTACTTCAATTACCGAACACACAACCATTTTCACATTCAGCGCAAAGGGGCAGATTAAATGTAAACAGATATACGTATATAACCCGTACGTTTTGCTGTGCGAGATTAAAAGGATTTCAGACCCTGAATCCCACCACTGTATTATTATTAATTCCTTTCCGTGATGTACATACCGGGTATGGGAATAAGAAAAGAGTGCTGTGTGTGATCGTGCGTGTATGTGTTTAGAGTCCTCTGGGGAGAGAAGAGGGTTACTAAATTGAAAAAAGGTGGCGAAGCAGTAAATTAATCGGCACGGCAATGGATTAAAGAAAGGAGAAAAAAANGGTTACTAAATTGAAAAAAGGTGGCGAAGCAGTAAATTAATCGGCACGGCAATGGATTAAAGAAAGGAGAAAAAAAACTTTGAAACTACGGTTCACTGCAAATAAAACCAAAAGTTGGAACTAAGAAAGTTGTTCCAAATCTGTANGAAAAAAACTTTGAAACTACGGTTCACTGCAAATAAAACCAAAAGTTGGAACTAAGAAAGTTGTTCCAAATCTGTATTTTTTGTTCAGAAAGTAAGCAGAAACTGTTTTACGAAAATGGTGAAAGATAAATGATT
This sequence comes from Clitarchus hookeri, assembly GCA_002778355.1. Classification (NCBI taxonomy): domain Eukaryota; kingdom Metazoa; phylum Arthropoda; class Insecta; order Phasmatodea; family Phasmatidae; genus Clitarchus; species Clitarchus hookeri. Next base: position 210,955 of record NQII01000589.1, on the reverse strand, counting down.
ATATTCCACTAAGAAATTCACTGACTTTCAATCAGTCAGTTGGGTTGCCAGATATTCTGGAAAGAAAAATAATCACCCATGCTAGAGAAATTGCGCCACACCTTAAGATAATAAAGGTCATATACACACATAACAAACACATATTAAGTAAAGCGAACTTAAAAACTAACACACGTACTGAATAGTGTCAAAACATTGTACACAAATGTTTAATAACTTATCTGAGCATGTCATAGTGATAGTTTGTCTGTCTGCAAGTAATTTATTACCTCTATAGTGTGTTAGGTCATGGGAGAAATCTATGAAAAAAGCGGAATATTAAGCGTAGAGTAACATGAACAGAAGGCGGAACAATAAATGCAGAAACTTAATTGTTCCTTGTTGGAGATGAAAAAGGAAGGCTCGCAATATGCAGTAATATAAGTTCATATGAAAGCCATGATGGCTACTTTTCTGCTCATTACGTATTCTTCCACTCTACGTAAAATAAGCGTTGCCACAGACCCACTGACGTTCTTAGTACTTCACTTGAGTGTAACTGTCTAATANCCACTCTACGTAAAATAAGCGTTGCCACAGACCCACTGACGTTCTTAGTACTTCACTTGAGTGTAACTGTCTAATATTAAGGGGGCGCAATTATCTTCGGAACGTGTCACTTGGCCTAAAAGTCAATTACTTTGAAATGANAACTGTCTAATATTAAGGGGGCGCAATTATCTTCGGAACGTGTCACTTGGCCTAAAAGTCAATTACTTTGAAATGATTTGGACTAAAAGCAATTTGTCTTAAAATTGTAGCAGAAACGTAATTTCAACCAAAGTCGTTTGGATGAAAAGTAATTTCGCCTAAAGTCGTATGGCCTGAATGTAATGGCTTAAAGTCACTTTTCCTNCAAAGTCGTTTGGATGAAAAGTAATTTCGCCTAAAGTCGTATGGCCTGAATGTAATGGCTTAAAGTCACTTTTCCTAAAAGTAATTTGGCTTTATTGTCACTTGGTCTAACATTCATTTGACCCGAGTAAGTTGATCTAAAAGTCGCTTTGCGTAAAATTTACGTCGTGTTAAGCTCGTTTGGCTTAAAAGTGGCTTGCTGTAAAAGTCATTTGATATACAGTATGAGTATAAAAGAATACCCCAACTTTCAAGGTCTATAATATCAACACCAAACAAACAACCTGCAACCTTGGTTGACCAATCAAATGAACCGCGAAACTGTGAAATTTATTTACCATGTCTTCATAAATGTTCAATGTGACAACGACGAGCAGCCCGAACGACATCTACTCGATAATCAAGCTCGTTCCACACTCGGTCCGGCGTGACGCTGCGGAAGGCTTATTTGCACCGGACAGTCTCTTTGATGTTTGGAATTAGATTTCCAACACTATCACAGAACAATTGAGTTGGGGGAAAGCTTCGAACAGATTTGACTACAAAAGTGAGGTGTTGTGGGGGTGTAATTTTCATAATTTTGTGCTCAGACATCCTATAGCTTTTAAAAAAAGGCACTGCGTTGAGGCAAAAATAATTTTTCACTAAACGAATTACTTCACTACTTCATGTTTATGAGTTTGCACTGAATGTAACGCTAATTAACATACTGCCCATCATATAACTCTGTTTAAGTAATAGCATAAAGACAAAATAAAAACAAAAAAATATTCGTCAAGTTTAATTTTTTTAATTACCATGACAGACATGCACATTTAAATAGTGATGTCATTAGCAAGTGGTGTTGTTTGAAAAGTGTGGACATGTCTTTGATATACAGACCAAACAAACGCAAGAAACCGTATCATCACAGTGGCGGAATAACAACGAAAATTGCTCCATGATAGTTGGCAGTTTTCGACCTGTCACGGCGAGATGTCAGCAATTCTGCCATCTAAGTTTCTCAGAAGCATAGCTGTTGGTTGTGCGCCGTAGACTTCTGTCTGTTCTACTAGATCAATATAATAACCAATTGAAGATGCTGCGTTATGATGCCAATATTCAAGTTGTGCTGCCATCAAACTCGCTATCAGCCCATCCACCCGAGAGACAATTGAGCCTATAAGGTCACAACAAATTATGTTTCCATAATACAGCACAGAAGGCTTTGTTTGCTTTTGACATAGTTCAACAAAGTNATAAGGTCACAACAAATTATGTTTCCATAATACAGCACAGAAGGCTTTGTTTGCTTTTGACATAGTTCAACAAAGTTGTGGTATAATTAACCGGTAGGGTGTCAAGTGTTTTATAAAGGAAGTTCCGTAAATACGGTAGAAATTCTGGCCTTTTATTCTCTACGGCAAAAAAAGGCTAAAACATATACAACATACAATATAGAATGTGTCCCATGAGCAGTACAACCCTTTGAATTAGGAGCCGAAAGACCACGCAATTGCAGATTATACAAAAAGTATTTACAATAAAACTGGTAGCCTCAGGATAACGAGTTAATGGACAAATATTTACTATATGTTTAACATCTATCGTCACCAGAAAAATACGTACGGGTTGTAACCCTGATTTTGCAGAACATTAACTTTTCTAAATATTCCTGTGTTAATTTTACCGACACGTGAATAAATAGATTAGGCCTATGTAAACTTAAAATTTACGTATGGTGGAAGAATACACAACCTGCAGATAAGTAGATACCTAGAAGTTCTTTGAAAAGTGCTCAGTTTACCTTGAACAACTTTTTATAAATCTTTATCCTCAAGCCAGCTACCGTTTAGCTAGAAGGAGATAATAAAACATTCAGTGACCCGGAAAACTATATAGTTCTAGTCTAAACCCCAGGGACCGACCCATAGGTCCAGGATGATGTAGACCGATTTACTTCTTATGCGCATGTACCCAACATTTGTGGTCAAAGTCACGTGGCAAAACCAGTTACACGTGTTTGTTTACATTTGTATTTTCAACAGACCCACCATTTAATATGAATGAAATAATTTGACTACCATGAATATATTCTATTCCTGTAACACTAAGTTAGAAGACGAGACAATGATCTCAAAACACTTACACAAACAGTGTTTAAACCTCATATCCCTTCAACGTTGTTTTTGGTAGTGATATTGGCAAATAGGTAGTCCAATGCTGGAAGACAGAGTACATCTCAGAAATCATTCAACAGATTAAAACCAAATTTTGTATGCTGGTAGACCGTTGTGTAAGAATTAAATGACGAAATGGATGCTGTGGTTTGTGCGCTATTTTGTAAGATAACACTAATTAAAAAAAAATTACATTATATCTTGAAAACTATTAAATTAATTCTCACCCAATTTGGCATATACGGAAAACTATGAAAGCCCATGTAAACGAAAGTGATCAGAATATATTTGTTACTTATTTTCCAAATGGTGGCTATACAAAGTTTTATGTTTATTTAGTACATCAACCATACCATTTAACCAATTTCAACCAAATTTTGCATATTGAAAGTGTCTTTTACAAAGCATCATATACCAACAAATAACTTTCGCCTGTCACTTTGTAAGATAGCGCCATGCGAATAAAATGAAGTTTTCATGTCATATCTCGGAAATAATTGACCAATTCCTATCAAATTTAGCAAACAATTAGTACTGAGGCAGATTGTGTCAAATGGTATCTTTTAAGCATGCCGGATATTTATTTTCAAAATGGCGGCCATATAATAATTTTTAGCTTAGAATGCTATATCGTTGAAACAATGTAATCAATTTACAGATATCTTTGTATGCTCGCAGTAGATAATACAACTGTTAAATGTATGTACATAGATGATCCTTTGTCCACCATTATGTAAAATAGCATCATGCGAGTAAATAAAGTTTATTGTGATATCTCGGGAAACAAATGTCAGATTTCTTCCAAATTTGGCAAACAAACAGTACTACGGAAGGTTGTGTAAACTGATATGTTTTGTGCAGCTCAGGCACCTATTACCAAAGATGGTGGCTTTATAAATATTGTAGCTCAGTACCTTTTACTAACGAAACAAAGTCAACATATATTTGTATGCTGGCAGTATTTATTACAACCATCAAATTTGTCTATACAGAGCCTCATTTCTCTGCCGTTTTGTAAGATATCCCTGCCAATAAAAAATATTGATTTTATTTCGTATCTCGGGAAACAATCATCCTATTTTTACCAAATTTGGCGAAGATGTTGTACTGTGGTAGGCTATAATAATACTGCATTTTTAAGAAGGGCACACTTGCGTTCAGATTGGTGGCTATAAAATCATTATAGTTTTGTGGGCGATATCTATAAAACTAACTTAACTCTGTATATTGGCAGTTTACAGTCTTGCTACAGCATTACTTTATTGTCATCCGTTTATGAAGATCACCGTTTGAAAATTATGTAGGTTTTATGCCATGTCTCGAGGACCAATCAACCGATTCCCATTAAATTGTGTTCACAATAAATGCTACAGAACGCCATGAAAACTTTCATGATTTAAATGGGTCAGACAACTATATCTTAAACTACAGTTTCATAAATAATTTAGGTATGTTTGACATACATAATAAACCATTTAACCAAATTCGACTAAAATTTGTATGTAAAGAGTATACATTAGAATCATCATATATAAAGCCAATTTTTCTGGCAATTTTGTACGATTGTATCAAATTAGAAAATAGGTTTTTTTTTGTCATATGTCNACATTCAGTGACCCGGAAAACTATATAGTTCTAGTCTAAACCCCAGGGACCGACCCATAGGTCCAGGATGATGTAGACCGATTTACTTCTTATGCGCATGTACCCAACATTTGTGGTCAAAGTCCCGTGGCAAAACCAGTTACACGTGTTTGTTTACATTTGTATTTTCAACAGACCCACCATTTAATATGAATGAAATAATTTGACTACCATGAATATATTCTATTCCTGTAACACTAAGTTAGAAGACGAGACAATGATCTCAAAACACTTACACTAACAGTGTTTAAACCTCATATCCCTTCAACGTTGTTTTTGGTAGTGATATTGGCAAATAGGTAGTCCAATGCTGGAAGACAGAGTACATCTCGGAAATCATTCAACAGATTAAAACCAAATTTTGTATGCTGGTAGACCGTTGTGTAAGAATTAAATGACGAAATGGATGCTGTGGTTTGTGCGCTATTTTGTAAGATAGCACTAATTTAAAAAAAATTACATTATATCTTGAAAACTATTCAATTAATTCTCACCCAATTTGGCATATAAGGAAAACTATGAAAGCCCATGTAAACGAAAGTGATCAGAATATATTTGTAACTTATTTTCAAAATGGTGGCCATACAAAGTTTTATGTTTATTTAGTATATCAGCCATACCATTTAACCAATTTCAACCAAATTTAGCATATTGAAAGTGTCTTTTACAAAGCATCATGTACCAACAAATGACTTTCGCCGCTCACTTTGTAAGATAGCGCCATGCGAATAAAATGATGTTTTCATGTCATATCTCGGAAATAATTGACCAATTCCTATCAAATTTGGCAAACAAGTAGTACTAATGCAGATTGTGTCAAATGGTATATTTTAAGCATGCCGGATATTTATTTTCAAAATGGCGGCCATATAATAATTTTTAGCTTAGAATGCTATATCGTTGAAACAATGAAATCAATTTAAAGATATCTTTGTATGCTGGCAGTAGATAATACAACTGTTAACTGTATGTACATAGAGGATCCTTTGTCCACCATTATGTTAAATAGCATCATGCGAGTAAATAAAGTTTATTGTGATATCTCGGGAAACAAATGTCAGATTTCTTCCAAATTTGGCAAACAAACAGTACTACGGAAGGTTGTGTAAACTGATATGTTTTGTGCAGCTCAGGCACCTATTACCAAAGATGGTGGCTTTATAAATATTGTAGCTCAGTACCTTTTACTAACGAAACAAAGTCAACATATATTTGTATGCTGGCAGTATTTATTACAACCATCAAATTTGTCTATACAGAGCCTCATTTCTCTGCCGTTTTGTAAGATATCCCTGCCAATAAAAAATATTGATTTTATTTCGTATCTCGGGAAACAATCATCCTATTTTTACCAAATTTGGCGAAGATCAACATCTGTGGTAGGCTATGATAATTACTGCATTTTTAAGTAGGGCACACTTTCGTTCAGATTGGTGGCTATAAAATTATTTTAGTTTTGTGGGCGATGTCCATAAAACTAACTTAACTCTGTATATTGGCAGCTTACAGTCTTGCTACAGCATTACTTTATTGTCATCCGTTTATGAAGATCACCGTTTGAAAATTATGTAGGTTTTATGCCATGTCTCGAGGACCAATCAACCGATTCCCATNGATCACCGTTTGAAAATTATGTAGGTTTTATGCCATGTCTCGAGGACCAACCAACCGATTCCCATTAAATTGTGTTCACAATAAATGCTACAGAACGCCATGAAAACTTTCATGATTTAAATGGGTCAGACAACTATATCGTAAATGACAGTTTCATAAATCATTTAGGTATGTTTGACATATAAAATAAACCATTTAACCAAATTCGACTAAAATTTGTATGTAAAGAGTATACATTAGAATCATCATATATAAAGCCAATTTTTCTGGCAATTTTGTACGATTGTATCAAATTAGAAAATAGGTTTTTTTTTGTCATATGTCAGTGACCAAACAACATCTTATAATTCTTCACACAAGCAGCGCTACGGTAGGCCATGTAAACTTATATGTTTAATGTGGCCAAGTAACTTGTTTTCAAAATAAAGGTCCTGTAAATATCTCAGGCAAGTAAACCCTATCATTCAAAGTATTAGACTGATTAAATCCGAAGTAGATGCTATGAATCCGACCTTCGTATTGCAGTGGATTGCATGCTAGGTTTTTACGAGGTTTTCTGGGTTCAATTCTTCGGGTAAGGTATGTGTGTATTTGTGATTATCTCTCTACTGTTGCATAGTTTCTGGTTTAATTTATATAATTACTTCTTTCAAAAAGAAGTCAAGTTCTTCCTACCAACTCAACTTTTAAGAAATTTTTTAAAAATGAATTGCGCCCATTTTGAGTAAAGGAGGCTCATTAGTTGTATCAGTAAATTCTTGTTGTTATACATACTTCGCATTTACGTTCACTGTGCTTCGACAATTGTGATTGTACAAAGAAATTGTGTAATGAGGTAAGAAACTAATTAATGACTTAGACGTATACGACATGCATCGCAGGAAAGAGAAAAAATGATTGAATCAATTACCAAGGCATATTGTAATCAGTATTTATTTTCTAATATATACATATGTGGCTATTCGCATAGCAGCAAGCAGGCATTAATACATATACATATTTAATGTTCTAAATTTTCCTTGTGTTTAAAAATTATATTTATAATTACATGAAAAATAGGAAAAGTATTAAAGAAAAAGGATGTTATAGAGTTCATTATCATTTTAAGCACAACTACACCTTCATAAATAAAAAAATTATTTCAAAAGTTAGATTTTTTTTTTTACTGAGCATTCTCGGTTACAGTACAGAGAAACTAATTACAGAGAGGTGAAACGGACGCTTATTCCGCTAATTTCAATGGCACACGCTAACAACATGGTTGCTACCGGCAACGCCGTTCACCGAGTAATACCTAGTAACTTATTTGCCAGCCGGCTGCCCAGCTAATGGGGGAATGTTCGCAGCAGGAAGTAGCAAATTAAACACAAGGTAAATTCCAGAGCAGCCAGAGACACTGTAGTTCCAGTATGGTAAGCTGAACGGTGGTTATTAAATCAGGAAACACAGTACATGGCGACTGCAATCTGATTGATATCTGTAGGTGCGCGAAACATAACATACAATGAGTTTAGGAAACGTGTGTACAAACTCGGGCACGTGATTCGTATCCGGAAAAGTGGAAGAATGNAATAACATACAATGAGTTTAGGAAACGTGTGTACAAACTCGGGCACGTGATTCGTATCCGGAAAAGTGGAAGAATGGTATAGGAGACCCATGGTCCATCTAAAATAATATGGGCTGTAGAAGCCCTTAAAAACGGAGGGCGCCAAGCATACACTGTGGGATATTATACAAATTACTCGCGTTAGAGAAACACAAATCGGTATACGGATTAATTAAAACAAGATCTTGGATAAAAGAAAGGTGTGGTACGACGTACGCACCCTTATTATGAAAGCAATAGGGGTTGGAACCCTTATTTATTGTCGATACCATAGTATGAAGCAGGACGTCGTAATTTCCAAATAAGGCCCCTTAGTTGCGACTCAATTTTTTCGTGTAAAACGTAAACGAAGGGTACAGAGGTAGCAAGGCCATGGCCTGCTGGATAGGAAACACGTCTTTGACACGGTGGTAAACCCACGTTGGTGGTATGATGCACGATGTTACACGTCACAGCCAGTCCCCCNAAACACGTCTTTGACACGGTGGTAAACCCACGTTGGTGGTATGATGCACGATGTTACACGTCACAGCCAGTCCCCCTGGCCCTCCTCCTGACCAATGTAGTTTCCAGCTTCATCTGCCCGAGCGGCTTGTTATTCGCAACATGTCACTGCTTCGATTCACTATGTACTGCATACGTGTAAATGGACGAGCACACATTAAATGATGCAAATGGTCTTGATGTATGGTGAAGTGAGAGGCAATGGCAGGGCAGCTGTGCGTGTGCACAGTCAAATATACCCGGCACGACGTCAGCCAAACCACCAGACATTCGCACACCTTACACAACGACTACGGGAAGCAGGCAGGTTTGAGCNCCGGCACGACGTCAGCCAAACCACCAGACATTCGCACACCTTACACAACGACTACGGGAAGCAGGCAGGTTTGAGCGTCGATATGGACCTGGTCGACCGAGAACCGTCCGCAATCCACAGTTTGAAGAGGCGGTCTTAGAGAATGTAGCCGACAATGCTTTGANCCTGGTCGACCGAGAACCGTCCGCAATCCACAGTTTGAAGAGGCGGTCTTAGAGAATGTAGCCGACAATGCTTTGACGAACACTATCGCTATCGCGCGGAGAATGGATACATCGAATGGCACAGTTATAGTGCGTCCTCCATAAAAAGCTATGGCGGCCATACCATCTGCGTAGGGTACAAGCAATGGAGCCAGCAGATTATGCCCCTCGGCTAGAATTTTGCCGGTGTTTCATGCAGCAGTGATCCTGATGTACCAGCGATTGTAATGTTTACAGACGAAGCCACGTTCACACAGGAAGGCTTTTGCAACAGTAAAAATGTCCTCATGTGGGATGACTCCAACCCACATGCAACTGTAACGAGAGGCTACCAGCACCGCTTTGCCATCAACATTTGGGCCGGCATAGTGGGGAACAATATTATTGGCCCATTCTTGCTGCTGAAGGGTGTGTTGTCAGGATTTAAATAGTATGATTTCCTGCAGTTCCGATTGCCATAGTTACACTCTTGAAAAAGGGCCGAGTGGTGAGTAGGCTCCTGCTCCGGTAGCGTCCTGGCAATACGTTAGGGGCCCGGATAGTGCTCCTACCAGACCACACGCTTGGTAATCTCAGTACGAGGATCTCAGGCCTTGTGGAAGGGTGCTCCTGGTGGAGCTTGTGTACCAAGTCGGGGCTTCGGGCTTGGTTAACTCAGATGAATAGCTGGGTCACCTGCGTTGAGAAGGCGTGATCCTTCTTCCCTGCCGACTGGGCGGCCGTAGCGTGGGATGGCCTCACGGCTAAGAGCGCTACGTAAAAATATAAAAGGGTGGCAGCGGAGAGGCTGCTGCTTTGCATACTATATATGCCACAGCTACAGAAGGGCGTTCCGCTCGCCATCAGAGATAGAATTTGGTTGTAACACGACGGTGCACCACGCCATTTCACCAGGATTTTACGTGACCACCTCAACACAGCGTATACCGTTCGCTGGATAGGACGGGGTGGGCTTCTTGCTTAACCACCCCGCTCCCCGGATCTTACGCTATTAGACTTCTGGTTGTGAGNCTTCGGGCTTGGTTAACTCAGATGAATAGCTGGGTCACCTGCGTTGAGAAGGCGTGATCCTTCTTCCCTGCCGACTGGGCGGCCGTAGAATGGGATGGCCTCACGGCTAAGAGCGCTACGTAAAAATATAAAAGGGTGGCAGCGGAGAGGCTGCTGCTTTGCATACTATATATGCCACAGCTACAGAAGGGCGTTCCGCTCGCCATCAGAGATAGAATTTGGTTGTAACACGACGGTGCACCACGCCATTTCACCAGGATTTTACGTGACCACCTCAACACAGCGTATACCGTTCGCTGGATAGGACGGGGTGGGCTTCTTGCTTAACCACCCCGCTCCCCGGATCTTACGCTATTAGACTTCTGGTTGTGAGAATTTCTTAAGGCATGTGTGTACGAGACATCCGTGGCATCTGAGGACGACCTGTTAGCAATGGTCATGTCTGCCTGCGATCAAGTGCGAGACACACCAGGAGTTTTACAACATGTCCGCCAGTCTTTAAGACNAGACACACCAGGAGTTTTACAACATGTCCGCCAGTCTTTAAGACGCCGTATAGACTACTGCACTGATATTGGAGGGGCACATTTCAAACATTTGTTGTGAAATTAGCCGTGATACTGCCACCTGCATAATCTCGAATAATTACAGTGTCTGTTCTGCTGTGGTGTCAGGTAATGCCTTCAGTACCGATGGCGCGTTGCTACGTCATGGAATTTACATGTTGTTACACACATTAGTACAGAGTCATGATTCTGGACCCATTAGTCATTATCATTACTATCAACGTATCGCAACACCGACTGCATTGTTCATCACACACCATCACTGGACGCACCAGTGTGTTTATCACGGATACAGTCACAGTTAGCCAGTGGAACCAACGTACTGTTTTCTTCGTTTCTCCTCTGTGCTGCACAACCTGCCACCTACACAGCTACGCTGAGTGTAGTACATTTCCTAATGTTAATCTGTTTGCTGCGTGCTGGTTCTTGGCCATACTCATTTGGCGGTGAATCACCGCTGTATTATTTTGGGTGCAAGAAGGGTTGCCTACCCACCAGGCCATGGCATTGCTANCATTTGGCGGTGAATCACCGCTGTATTATTTTGGGTGCAAGAAGGGTTGCCTACCCACCAGGCCATGGCATTGCTACCACTGAACACGTAGTTGGCGATTTAACCGGAAACGGTAGGTCCTAGAGAGTTGCAACTAGGGGGCCTTATTTGGTNCATTTGGCGGTGAATCACCGCTGTATTCTTTTGGGTGCAAGAAGGGTTGCCTACCCACCAGGCCATGGCATTGCTAGCACTGAACACGTAGTTGGCGATTTAACCGGAAACGGTAGGTCCTAGAGAGTTGCAACTAGGGGGCCTTATTTGGTNGCACTGAACACGTAGTTGGCGATTTAACCGGAAACGGTAGGTCCTAGAGAGTTGCAACTAGGGGGCCTTATTTGGTCGCTACAACGCAATGCTCCATCCTATGGTATCGACAGTAAATTTAATGTCCCGGTGTAAATGTTGAATGCAATCAAAGGGTTCCAACCCCTATTATTTACATGATGAGGGTGTGTACGATGTACCATACCTTCTTTTTATCCAAGATGTTGGTTTATTTAATCCGAATACCGATGTGTATTCCTCTATCGCAAGTACTTTGCATAATGTCCCACGTACTAAACTTATCGCCCCCTCGCCTTTAAGGGCTTCTACAGCCCTTATTATTTGAGATGGACCTTGGGTGTCCTATATCATTCTTCCTTATTTCCGGTCACAAATAACGTGCCCGAGTTTGTACAAATGTTTCCTAAACAAGTAGTATATGGCTGAAGAATATGAAGTCACAAATACGGAGTGGCTTGAGCAAATGCGAACAATTAGAGAGAGGGGGAGGAGGCATATGCATGTTCCACTTAGTCATGATATGTCAGATGCCTACCAATCACAGTACAGTGAGCATCAGGGTATCTCATCTGCTGGGATGTCCACTCATCGGGAGTTGAACCCAATACCAGTACATCTTTACAGATGTTTCAATTTATTAAAATAACAAAAACTAATTTTCCAAATTTTTGATAAATTAATTTAAANGTACATCTTTACAGATGTTTCAATTTATTAAAATAACAAAAACTAATTTTCCAAATTTTTGATAAATTAATTTAAATTATATTAGTAAACGTTAACGAAATTCAACATGGTAAATGAAGTAAAGGAGACTAAAAGAGTCGCACAGAATATTAATGGTCCCCAGTCAACTGACGTGACTGTACGAGTGTAACAAGCAATACTTTCTTCACCATGTCTAAGTAAGGCTGGAGCGAAACGTCACAAATATGGAGGTGGTCAAGAACATGCAAACCACTGTAGGGAAAGAGGAGGGGCACATATATGTGCTCCTTAGTGATCATGTGTCAGTCACNGTACATCTTTACAAATGTTTCAATTTATTAAAATAACAAAAACTAATTTTCCAAATTTTTGATAAATTAATTTAAAGTATATTATTGAACGTTAACGAAATTCAACATGGTAAATGAAGTAAAGGAGACTAAAAGAGTCGCACAGAATATTAATGGTCCCCAGTCAACTGACGTGACTGTACGAGTGTATCAAGCAATACTTTCTTCACCATGTCTAAGTAAGGCTGGAGCGAAACGTCACAAATATGGAGGTGGCNCTGGAGCGAAACGTCACAAATATGGAGGTGGTCAAGAACATGCAAACCACTGTAGGGAAAGAGGAGGGGCACATATATGTGCTCCTTAGTGATCATGTGTCAGTCACGTACCAGCCATGGTCAAGTCACAAAGGAGAGTCTGTTCGGGTAAAGTGTGCACTCACTTATATTCTAACTCTGAAGCTCCTGCATTTTTTTCATAAATACTTCATTTATTCAATCTTATAAAAATTAAAATACGTTAATGAATTTCAGAATGGTGATTGGAGCAAAGGAGACTGAATCGGTCTGACCAGAATGAATCAGTGAGAATAATTCTTTATGCAATATTTTATTTTCTAATATTCAGATATTTTTAGAAAAAAATACGTTTTCGGCTTAGGGCTAACAAAAATTAGGCGTGAGGAAGATTTCAACAGAGATTAATTTCAAGGTCGTCAGAGNACGTTTTCGGCTTAGGGCTAACAAAAATTAGGCGTGAGGAAGATTTCAACAGAGATTAATTTCAAGGTCGTCAGAGGTGATGGGTAAGATAACACACGGCATGGCTAATACCCTAATTATCTGACGTAGCACCATAATACCACATTATTTCTCATTGGGCATGTACCGCCATTTTATACTACTGATCTTCCTTGGAAGAGCCACTTAAGAGACACCTTAACGATAAGTGCACATATTATGTTCGTTTTTGAGTAAATAGCTTAAGGCCGAGTTGCGATTGAAATCAACTTGTAGACGATGAATAAATCGGTCAAAGTAGCATTTATTGTCCAAAGTTCGAATACCGACCAGGGATCCATGAAATTTTTTATGATATTTATACACTAAATTTTTTATGTTTACGCGTTTTACATACAACTGCCATAGTGTCCAAAGGAGAGGCAATGGAGAGGCATGCACACAACGATGTAGTGCCTGAGTTTGCGACTATAAACTTTAAAATACAAGTTTTCCTCACACTTATACAGAAACCTTTCTAGTTTCTCTGAGTAAATGGAGAATGTTAAGAAATACGCGTAATGAAGCCGCCTGCCTGGCGCTCGACTGTGGTGCAAAGTTTTTGAAATCCATTTTTTTTTTACAAAACTATTAAACGTGCGTCCAAAGTGCTAGCATACGAAAATAACGCACACTTCAGACTATGACTGTAGGTTACTTTCAAGACGTCACAAACATTAGAAACACCATTTCACAGCACTCCAACATAGCAAAAAAAAAAAAAACCCTTTTTCAAAGTCTTGTATCTCAAAATATACGCGTTATATTAATACAAAAGTACTTGAGGAACATGCAGTGAACCTTGCTGCAGACTTTCCACCAATAAATTATAGGGCCACTTCTTAATGTCCCATAGGTACACGCAGCACGATGAGAACACTACACGCCAGTTCAGAGCCCTGCGCGTAGCGGCGACAGCGCATTTGTAGCGCGTGGCAGTGTAGCCCTTATAGATCCTGCGCTTCGCGGCTTCAAAAGCGGAAAGAAGCTCCAACTAGGTGGGGCCCTTAAGTAATGGTGAAAAACGAGGACGTGAGCGCGAAAATAAAAGAAAGTAAAACTATTTAATCGTAAATTTGGAGCCACAACAAGAAACGACTGAAAGGCAGGATTAAAAAAAAACCCCTTGAGACTCAAAACTGTCTAAAAATGTTAAGCCATGGAAAATAAATAATTTAAAAATGTAGTTAACTCTTTCTCGCAGAGTAAAAATAAACTCCAGAACTGAAATAGCCAATGGTCCCCTTTGGTAGATAGTGTACTTGACGGAAATTAACTTAAGACTTCCATTGGTGAGAAAATAAATCTGAGGACATTTTCTTGAAGGTAAGTGAGGAGTTTCCAAAACTCTACGTCCCATTTACACAAGACCAGAAGACTCTTTTTCTTTACACCACTGTGATTTGTTTTGAAGAAAGTTCGAGGATAACTCACAGTATTGCCAAACATTTCCTGAACCCCGTGTGGGAACTCATGAGGTTTGTTCTCCGCTATTAACAGCGACGGTAAACCTTACATACGGACGTTTTATTTAGAAAATCGCATACCTCAAATCAGTGCGACATTATGTATTGACAAAAAGTTGCCTAAGATGTTGTTTGGGCAGTTCCAGTAGAGTGTACCATACCAGGTGCTATGTCCGCAACTACGCTGATCAAAGAATTTTGTGGTAAGAAAATAATTTATTGGTGGCCGCAAAATTCTTTTTGTAAGTATACATTTCTCAAAAGATTCTGTGGCACAAACAACAACTTTTCGTCATTCCACTGTTAAGTGGCTATAAAAAAAAAAAGGGGGCCACGAAGGCTTAGCGTTTAAACTGTTCGCCTCCTACCAAGGCCGGGTCACTCCCGGATTTTCGTAGGTGGGATTCGTGCGGGAATGTGCTGCTGTTAGGCAGGTTTTTAGCGGGGATCTCCCGTTTCCGCAGCCCTTGCACTCCGGCGGTGCTCCATTCTCATCTCGCTTCATCTCTTCCATCCCGCAGAAGGCAATGGTAAACCACTGCGGAATCGTTTGGCCTAGTTGCCTTGGTCGCGACGCAGCCTCCATTACCGCGCTGTGTCCTTGGTACCGACGGACCTCCGGGTTGCTAACCTCCACACACACACACACACACACACACACACACACACACACACACACACACACACACACAAAAGGAATTCCGTGGTCATCAATGAATCCACTGTGTTGATACGTAATATTTTGTGTGTCCGTTAGTTGTGACAAAAGTGTTACGGTGCTACAAGAAATACTGGTTAGTAGAGCTCACAAAAATGTTTAGCGAGTAGCGGGGTTTGGTCTAGTAGAAAGTAGGATAGTGTGAAGAGCAAGCCATGGCCTCTTTTAATGGACCACTGAGAGACTGGAGTCACTTCAGACGACCATAGAAACCTTCAGTCTTGATTACAGGACGACCAGTCGAACCCGTGTTCTTAGGATTACGAGTTTTGAACTTTAACGCCGCGTCACCTTGCTTAGGGTCGGGCGATTCGACTTGCGCACGTACCTACCTCAAATATAGCACGTGACACGCCAATATCTGAAAACTTAACCTTACGGAAAGTTTATTTTCTGGAATTATTTATGTATAACATTTACTTAGTTGGAGTAACAGGATTAAGTTCTCCGTCCCTAATTTATCAAGAACATCCTTCATGAATTCGTTCGTAACGAGATGTGCGGACAAGAACACGGACAAGTATCGAGTGGTNATTTATCAAGAACATCCTTCATGAATTCGTTCGTAACGAGATGTGCGGACAAGAACACGGACAAGTATCGAGTGGTCGTCAAACAAAAGTTGGTCATTGGCAATACGCCAGCGCGCATGCGCAGGATATAACGGATGTGTTTTCGCAGTCGCAGCAAAATGTTTCACTGTAGACGACATGAATGCTATTGATGTTAACTAAATATTTCGTGGCAAACAAATAATAAAATTAACAAATATGTTAGTGAAAACTAAATTACTTAAATGCTTGTCAGTCTACAGGTTATATTGCACCACAAACGTTAATTTACCAGCAACAAAATTTCGCACTGGAAATAATCAACTAAATAATTTTTGTACCCACTAAAAACGTTTTAATTCAGTACGTAATGTGCAACTATCGGATGTTTAAGACTGTGTTATCGTGTACCCTGATACTACATTGGAGATTAATAACATGTAATATAGTCATCTCCAAAAACTGTAAATAAATCCACACGCATAATATGAACAGGATTTACATGTATTTTGAGAATAGCGTCGTTATTTTCTGCGAGATACACGCCGTTTCCGTGGTTGTCCACAAAAGGCGACGTATCGTTGGTTGTTCGCGTGAAAATCGATTTTGCCACCCATTCTACTCACTGGCTCTTTGACATTTTTTTGAGTTTGTTAGTTCTGGAGAAAGTGCGTTAAACGATTGCACTGCTTCGATGGCTGTTTTGTGACGCTTTTCAATACTACGTACATCCTAAAAACATTACGGAGAACACCGGCTTCACGAGTGCAGCTGAAAAGCACGCAGGTGGTATTCATAAAACGGTTCACATGCTAACATAAAACAGGAGTTAAAATAAACTATTAACTATTTGAGCTATCCGGATTACATTTTTCGTGCCAATTCACGAATTCTACTTGAATCATTCTAAAGAAGAAGGTGTTGAGTTCGAGACGGCACATGTTTTTGTTCTGCTCGAATTATTCAAATAATATTAAACAGAAAATATTTCAGAAAGAGTTACTGAATATTTTATTAGTTTGTATTGTGATGGTGAATTACTGGAACTATCTGGACTTTCGATTTCTTATATTTGTAGACCCACTATATTTACAACTAAAAGAAATAACATATTTAAATATCTGGGAAAGCAGAAGCGCGCATATGCTTATTTATACGTAGGATGAAAAGGTGATTTAATAAGCGTTATAGAAATGGAAAATATAAATTTAATATCCGTGAAACCCAAGACGTGACACATAACACAGGGATAACAGAACTTCCAAAAATGGAAGTATTCTCCGTAGGTAATTCGTAGCTCGCAGCGGGTTCACCCACCTGCTGGAAGCAACAGAGTTCNAAAAAATGGAAGTATTCTCCGTAGGTAATTCGTAGCTCGCAGCGGGTTCACCCACCTGCTGGAAGCAACAGAGTTCAAGAATGTCATCACGTCGATGGAGCCGGGTCGCGAGTCCAAAAATAGCGGCAGCGAATACCGCCATCAGAGATCAACAGCGGGCAAAAGGCAGCGTGGGGTCGTGCGGAGGCGTGGGTAGCGGTTTGGAGGGGGAGGCAACGCACGGACAATGGCGTCCCGACGCACGGCCTCGCTGGCACGGAGATAGGCGCGGCGGCAGCGGCTCGGTTCTCTCTGCCGGCGGACAGTACGCCTGCTGCCGGGGTGGNCGGGGTGACACTGATCTGCTGTAGTCATGGCGACGGCAGCCCAGGGCGCCAGTACGTCTGCAGGCGGCAATGCAGGGCCCGGAGGGGAGCGAGACTAACGACACTACCCGGCAGACGTCTCAACACCCTACTTACCTAACGCTCGCGTGCGGATGTTCGATTATGACTCGATTAACGATGTTATCGATTATTTGTTTCTGATTACTCGATTTTTGAATCGATCATCTTACTTCCGATTATTTCGTCCTGTCCATCTATTTCTATACGTTATCTTTTAATTATTGTAAATTTTCAACCTCTTTAATATAATCACAACTTTTCAAGAATAAACTGTTTGGTTAAAACACATAATTTTTTTTATTTGAAATGTATCATACATGTGTTTATTTTCTATTATAAATGATTTACGTATTATAGATTTTATATTATATTGAGTATCGGGATGGTAATTTACCGAAGTATTTCAGACAATTACGATACTAAATATTCACAGAAATATTTGGATGATTCCATAATGTGGATTATGTTTGTAATTTTAATTACTATTTTTCAAAAAATAATTATAACATATTTTATCTCACATATTAGTCACGCGTATTGCAAAGGGTAGNTTTAATTACTATTTTTCAAAAAATAATTATAACATATTTTATCTCACATATTAGTCACGCGTATTGCAAAGGGTAGTCCAGTTTGTGTATATTAAAATAAATGGTTCCTTAAATATAACTCCCAAGGAATAAAAATTGAATATGCTAAAAAACAACTAATAAGTGCTATGCAGATTTTAATTGAGTAGCATTAAAATTTAATTTTTTTAGTTAGCAAACAGTAAAGATTTTGAGCATTCTAAAATTAAAAGATATTNAAATATTCACAGAAATATTTGGATGATTCCATAATGTGGATTATGTTTGTAATTTTAATTACTATTTTTCAAAAAATAATTATAACATATTTTATCTCACATATTAGTCACGCGTATTGCAAAGGGTAGCCCAGTTTGTGTATATTAAAATAAATGGTTCCTTAAATATAACTCCCAAGGAATAAAAATTGAATATGCTAAAAAACAACTAATAAGTGCTATGCAGATTTTAATTGAGTAGCATTAAAATTTTATTTTTTTAGTTAGCAAACAGTAAAGATTTTGAGCATTCTAAAATTAAAAGATATACTCTTTTTTGAGTTTGGCGAATGAAGTGAACTCTTAAAAACTTCTTACATGGCAGTAAAATATTATGAATAAAGTTGATTACATATAGTACGTGCATTCAGTTTTGCTTTGGTACAATATTGTTGCATATATAATTGCATTAAGTTTATGGCTTGTAGAATGTGCGTACGTTTATGCAATGTCGTTATTTGTTTAAATTAAACGAAAAAGAACGAAAATCTGCGTATACTATTTTCAGTGTCGTAAAATATGGACAGTATTTTTTTATTAAATTGTTATAATTGAAGCAGGTAATTGAATCAAGAAATACTTGTTTAGCTTTTTCATCGCTTAGTACGTGTGCGCATTGCACAAAAAGAGTGACGCTTTATTGCTGACAAATTAGAAATAGTTGAATGTAAATTTTGATTTTAAAATAAAATTTTTATTTCAGAAAAGCTTGTATTTTTATTTGGCATGTGGTGTATATCATTTTTCCAGATATGTGCGTACGGTCTTGATTTATATACTTGTGTAGAGTTCCCAATCTTTCGCTTACAACTGCAAAGAACATGAAATATTTGTGGATCAATAAGTAATCGATTATTCAGAGGTGATTAATCAGTTACAATTGTCAAGATATTGCGATGCGTATAATCGATTATCTAGTTTGCAACGCCCATCTACAGCTCGTTACTGTGTGGGTCCGTCACGGACCGATATGTAGCTGAGCAACGACAGAACGGCCCGGCAGAATATACGCCGTCCCACAAACATTCGGTGTACAGTCCGGTAACAGCAGTGAACAAGTGTTTGTGATATGGGCTATCGTCAACAGACAATATAAGAAATCCAGGAAATAAAATAAACACGACAAAACCATCATAAGCCTAAACGCGGGAGCAGAGGGAGACTATGTGTGATGGCGCATTCAGGCAGGCTGTCGAAGTAAGCCCGGCCCACGCCATCACGACGACGTGATGTTCGCGAGACAGCTGATAGCACTACCAGCGCTGCGCGCGCATCTCCCCCCACCCCCCCATGACCTTGCAAATTGAACCCAGTTCTTCCTTCACGGAGAATTGCCGAGACGTCGACCAGGCACTATACTGCGCGATGAATACATGTCTGCCATGCGATGCAATAGAGAAGAAATGGAGCAGCAGAAAGGGCTGTGCGATTTAGTAATACGTCAAGCACTAAACAGAGATATATTTTTAATATCGCAAATGATATATAATCCAAAAATGTAGAGAAATATATCGCAAATCGCGATAATAGTGACAGGCGATGTGGACGATTTTACGGTGTTAGCGACACTATGTTCCAGTAACGCGTTATTTGAAAATCTTTTATTAAAGCTATTATCGTGATATTGAACAATATTTGTGACCATAAATTTAAAAAAAAATGCTGTAGGAATGGCACTATGGCACAGTTAATTAAAGTAGTTATTGCTTGTAAACTAGCGGAAAAAAACAATACAAAAGTTAGCAAGTTTCTCTGAAATGTGTGTATGAACAGTATTTACCATGTCTATATGACCAGTAATCGATATTTGCAATGTCAACATCTGCGATATTAGTATGACATATATTTTCGATATCAATATAATCAATAATAACAATCTATCTTCATCGATTTTCAATACTTTCTTGAAGCTATATGTCGTACCGAGAACGATATGGCCAGCATGACTTGAAATTATATTTAAAGTGAAAGTGGCACAGCCTTATCTGCAAGACGCCTATATACATCTGTAAATGTGTAAAACCAGCTGTCGTTTTATATAAATGCATTCAAAGTTTCGTTGATTATTTTAATTGCTTCAAAATATAGATTTTTCTAAGAAGATCGATTAAATCAAGGTGCGACATAGCTCACAAAATATCACGTACTAGTTTTTATTGTCACCTGGTAACTTGCTAACTTGCATCTTAAATGTCATGTATTGTATCCCAACCTGTTACTCTAAAAGTGGTTTTCTTATATTTTCAGTTCTATTACAGCAGTTGCTAGTGCAGTATTTAAAGTTTTAACAAGTTTGGAAATAGTAAGAATAACCTAAAAAAAGTCAAATTTATATTTAATTAATAAGCTGTACATTTTAACTTCAATGCACGATCGCAGGTTTTCTTCATTTATTTTATTTTTCACATGTTCTGTTAATTTTGGAATCACATTGTTTGTACATATTTCGAATGAGAATAAAACAATTTGCACTAAAAACGTATAGCATAAAAAAGTCGCCTGCAACTTTTGTCGTTTTTAAAGAGACTTGTAAATCCTTTTCGCTAGAAAGCCTGTAGTATGTTATGTTGTATAAACTATATGAAATTATTTATTGTACTTGTTCTTCTTTGTTTGTTGTTTCAGGTGATGATTGAGTACTGTGATAATACTCAACATGAGACGTGTGTATTATTCAGCTAATACGAGGATGTGTTCACCATGACAAATTGTACAGCAGGACTGAATATTGATTTACCAAACTACTATTTGAATGTCAAGACTATGTTTAATGTGTATATACATATATTAGTTATGAGAATTATACGTACTCTTCAGTTTGTAGAAATATCACTGCGGCATATGAAGGTAACCTATCTGCAGGAGATGCCTAACGGTACATATTACCGAAATCTTGTTGCATTAAGTGAAATGGTATTGCTCAATACGTAAGGGACGGGGTAGGGGCGGAGAGAGATCGCTCTTGTTTTCAAAATTCTCTTGTTCCGCACATTTTGCGAATTCAGTAATTTTTAAAATGTAACAGATTATTAATGTTTACTTACAAGCCATATACATTTTCGTCATTATTATCACCGTCCAGGGCAATTAAAAATCGTTGCGTATTGGTCATACACTGAAGAGCCAAAACAAATGGTACACCTTCTTAATATTGTGTAAGCCCCCCCCCCCTT
>NQII01000589.1:107138-189188 GCA_002778355.1 Clitarchus hookeri | reverse complement strand
GATTCCCGATATTCACGGTACACTCGTGAAATGGTCATACGCGAACATCCAAATTTTATCGCTACTTCGGAGATGCTATGTCCATATCTCGTGCGCCGACTGTAACACCACGTTCAAACTCACTTAAATCTTGATAACCTGCCATTGTAGCAGCAGTAACCGATCTAGCCGCCGACCGCATCACGTTACTCTGATTGGTTCCATACCTCTGTTATTTGCGCACGCACGCCTATACCAGTTTTTTTGGCTCTTCAGTGTATAATAAAGCACTATCTTTTTCCCCTTCTTTTCCATCATTTAGACTCTGCCGTAAATAATCGGTAGAGAAGTTAAGTGTTAGTTTGACGAACCTCCGTCTAATTCATGTTTTATAGTTAGTATGGAGTAATTTTGGGCGCTATGAATTTATACGGTCTTGAAGGACGGTAGAGCGCGTTCATGTCTCAAATTTTGTCGGACATGCTTCGCCGAGTGTACTTAAGTTCACTTTCTAAAGAATCGAAAAAAAAAAAAAAAATTTCGAACAAAACATTTTGTTCCGCGAACAAGAAAAGGTGTTCCATAAATAATTTTACACGATTGTACATTGTAGTGAGACGCTAGTTTTTAGTTCACCGAACTTAAAAAGGCTAGCTATAAAATGCTATGTGAAAATGTTTGATAAAGGAAATAATCTGTAAATGCGCAGTTCATTCGCTTCCTTTACGTCACTGTAGAGTTATTCACCCCTTCACAACGCTGTCACTGTTTAGACTACTTGTTAGTAGAGTGCATTTTAGCGATGAGAATATCGCACCACTTAATTAACGGCAGTGTCCTGTTATTCGCCTAGTCAGAGATTATTCTTTCTTCACGAACTGAAAAGGAGAAAAATCTAATTGCTTAATAAATTCCTCCTCTTCGAGTAAAGTAGTACATACGTTCAAAGAGAGGTAACTCCACTCATGTCTCTCTCTCCTCTCACGTTTTGACTTCTGATCGCTTACTGTAGTAATTTTTGTTTTTATTTCGTGAATTTATTGTCGGCTAAAAAAACTGGTCCAAACTAACTATTGGTACTTGGAAGGAGTCCTCAAAAAAAATTAAGTGCCATTTCTCGTGAACTATTGAACACATTTCAAAGATCAATAGCTCGTCAAATTCGTCTTTGAACTCTCTACGAACTGAGTATTAAGTGACTGAGCTCTCACCGAAGATGTTTATTTTTTAGCTATACTTTAACATTTACAGATGTTGCAACCGCTAAATCGAAATGTACTGTACGAAAGAACACCCTCCATAACAATAACAATTTAAATTTAGCATTACAACTCCTGATAAATGGATAAAGATAAATAATGAAGTTTAAATTAAAGTGACCAACTGGCGCGTATGAGGTGGCTGTCGATTGAGCACGCCTCTTCCTTAGGCTCCTTCTTCTTAGCTGAGCTGCAGCACAGGATGCCTGCATCCACAGGTTGTCATTCCCCGGGTTCCAGTCATAACCGCCGAGAACGTTTCCCCTTCCGTTTTGAGCTTTTCTCTTACACGCTAGGAAAAGGAACTGTCCTTACAGCCCCTTTATTCCCTACGGCCTTTTTCCTGTTGCCATCTCCAACGGCCTGTACGCGAGATNAGGAACTGTCCTTACAGCCCCTTTATTCCCTACGGCCTTTTTCCTGTTGCCATCTCCAACGGCCTGTACGCGAGATTGTTGCGAACCGAAGGTAATTTCTTCAACCGACTCGCGGAAGTGTTTTCCCGAAATTGCGAAAACTGAAGCGTTAAAACCTCATGTTTTCTTTCTTCTTTCAATAAGATATAACTTTGAGACAGAGGCGTCAAAACGGGGTGGTAAACGGGCGTAAAAGTGTGCCGCGAGCCACTCTTGAGTTGTGTTGTTCGCACTAGATATGTGGCTAATCGTATACAGTATACGCATTAACCATATTTTATAGGCAGTTTACGGTAAAGTGAGCACTTTTGAGCGCCTAGTTACTTTTTTCCTATCAGCCATTTGTTATCCTTCCACCAGTTTTTGACATAAACATCGCCTCGTAAGTAANGCCTAGTTACTTTTTTCCTATCAGCCATTTGTTATCCTTCCACCAGTTTTTGACATAAACATCGCCTCGTAAGTAATAAACAAAGTGAAAATATTTCACCAGATTCGAAAGTTAACGTCTAAGGCTATAATGAAATATATTTACTTACTATTATTTCAAATGGGAGGGCTTCAACAATTGCTCACTTTATCATTTAAAGCCTGTATTAACAATGCACATGGTAGAAGAATAATTACATTTCACCCAGTAAAAAGTCAAACTCAAGAAAAGTCATTAAAAACCCGTGTAGACATATTTTTTTTTAAAGGGACTGCACTACGTTTTCTTGTAAAAAAAAAGCTAAACTTATATTTTTAATACTAGGTTTGCATTTCAATTTGGTTGAGAATTTGAAGAAGAAATTTTTTGTACTCATGAAAATAAGGGTGTTAAATAAATTAAAGAGAATGGTGGAAATAATTTTTTTATCAAATTCACAAGGAAAAATTTCTCCACAGCGATGCCGAAATAAAAACCAGCACATATTGTGTTACAACAACAACACACTCGCCTCGCTTCACCCTCATCGGCTCTTACGACCTCGGTGTTAAGAGTCGCCCATTCCTCTCCTCTTCATCTGTCGACAGTTTGGACCAATTTTATAGGCAATAATTAAAAGAGTGAAATAATGTGACTTCTTACGAAGAATTATGATTAGGCTTTAGATATGTATAGAATTACTAAACTTTAGAAAGACTGAAAAAGGCGGCATATGAATTGCATACCTGCACAGTTGTAGACTTATAACTGCGGAATATATATACGTCGTTTAATACATATTTGCTTTGATATGACAGTTGTGGTCATGACGTACGAAATATTACTACAATCATTTGGTTTGGTTGCAAAAATTACTATGGGTGATCGCATAAGCATTTATTTCCTAGAAAATTAAATAAAATCTCAACGTATTGAAGTTTTTTGCACTCTAAATAACGATAAAAGAAAACATTTTCCCTCACCCAGTGATTATTATTTAATAAAACGTAATTCGTAAGTACATTCACTCGTTTAAAGTAAAATGACTTTATTATGAAATGTAACAGTTTTTTATTATTTTAGTTCGCTGCATAACGAGACTCCTGCCCAGTACAAACATTTTTCAAGACCCATTACAAATACTGCTCTTGCAATGTTACAAAGATGTAATGTTGCAAAGGATGTTATGGTACTTAAACAAATTATTGTTGATTTACAAAGACTTGTCATTATAATTGAGAAAAGTATTTGACAGTGTACGAGGGCCATATCAATATGTTGATGTTCACAACAACTTCGCCGTGCTTTTATTGGCGAACTCAAGGCGAGTCGTTATGCCCACGACTAAGCCACTGTTACGCCAGGAGTAAATACGCACAACTGACATAACAAGTGCTCAGTTAGTTGCAAACTCCCTGCAGTACAAGTTTTAATAATCTATTGAGGACTATATCGTCGTTGTTCTAAAAGAAGTGAATAAGTCCAGAATTGTAATTTTTAAATATATCAGTCATAATTAATGGGGCCAACATACAAGCATAATACTACGCGTTCAATGGGCAGTGGGTTCCGCTTAATATACTCCTGCTTACAGCAGTATTATCCTAACTAATATTATTAATGCGAAAGTGTGGTTGGTTGTTTGTTTATCCTTCTTTAACGTCGCAACGGAGAAACGGATCGAAATTATTTCTTTGCACAGAGATAGTTAGAGGGCCGGGAAGTGACATAGGCAAATTTGTATTCCAAAAAAATATATAATTTCCTCAGGAAAATAATTTTAGTAAAAATAGCGCTTGGGGTACAAATCTGCGTCAATGTAGGTTGTTAGTGTAGGACGAAAGCACAATGCCACACAAAAACGCGATAGAGCCCCTAAACCGAACTCTACAGGATATAAGAATCAATACAGACATTATGGGAGGAATGGTTATATTACTGGCTGGTGACTTCTGCCAAACTCTAGCGGTGATTCAGAGGGGCACACCTGCTGATGAAATCAAAGCCTGTCTCAAGTCGTCAAGCTTATGGGCAAATGTCAAGAAATTCAGCTTGACGACAAATATGAGAGTGCACCTCTACAGTGACGTTGATGAAGGACATTATGCTGATAGACTATTAGAAATTTGAGATGGGTGGTTAGAAACAGATGCCGAGGGCTGTGCATCACTAACGGGAGATTTTAGTAATTTGGTGCAGAGTGATACGGAACTGATTGCTAGCGTTTACCCAGATCTACAANCGGGAGATTTTAGTAATTTGGTGCAGAGTGATACGGAACTGATTGCTAGCGTTTACCCAGATCTACAAAGAAATATTAATGGCGACCTGTGGATATGTAAAAGAACGATTCTATCACCAAAAAAATTACATAGTTAGTGCTCCGTTCTATGTTTATTATCAGTGTCTGCCTACTAACAAATACCGTTATTTCTCTGTATAAGTTTTTTACCATAACCAGGCGACCGGAGCCGCAGGTAAAAGCTAGTAATTTAAATAAGGACGTTTGTTCCTTTACATTTTGCTGCTTTGTTTCGTGATACTGTAAATAAATATTTTTCAATATATACGAAAGTGAATTTCGTATACATGTAAAATAATAAAATCGATAATCGTATAATTGGTAACGACACATAGAATGTGTTCCTTCATTGTTTATTCGATCGCTGAACACATCACTTCCAGTAGCACTGAACCTACTTCCATCAGTACTGTAGCATAACTGCTATCTATATCTGAAGCTCTCTTGTCTTGGTATAGGGTGTGTCGTCTGCTTGCAATGGGGCGTCTGAACTGCACGAAGCGTTAAGCACTGCAGCAGCTTTTCGTCTGCTGAACGCGCCAATTTATTTAAACTGTATTTTGGTGATATTGTAAAAGAAAAAAGCGAAACTTCTATTTTTAATACTAGGTTTGCATTTCAATTTGGTTGAGAATTGGAAGAAGAAATTTTTTGTACTCATGAAAATAAGGGTGTTAAATAAATTAAAGAGAATGGTGGAAATGTTTCTGGCTTGGAACATTTGTATATTCATTAAGAAAGTACAATATCTGTACCTATATACATCTGATTGGAGATAAAATAAACTTTTACATAACAGGTAATGTCGCAAAAAATTATAATCACAAACTCTCGGAAAGGATTTAAATTCATTGCAGTATATTACTTGTTTGAAATATTTTACTGGACATAGTACAAATATGACAATACTTAAATAAAAGGTTCATAAAAACACACTTTTCTCTAAGTAAGTAAACCTTGATTACTTATCGGCTCTGAAGACATAGATGTTTATAGGACCGCCCAAAGCTCTTCACTCACTTAATTATTTACATAATTTTCAAGTTCAGTTTCACTGTCCACGACGGTTACAGGATTGGGACAGTGGAGAGATTTGAGCAGCTCTTAACATCGAGGTCTTGCGAGCCGATGAAGATGAAGCGAGTTCAGTACAGAGCGGCGCCGGGATGCGAAGACAGGGGAAACGCAATATCCCCGAGAAAACCCGTCGACCAGCGGCATTGACCGACGCGATTCCCAAGTGCGAAAATCCGAGAGCAACGCCGCCGGGAATCGAACCCGTTTCGTCTTGGCAGATGAGAACTCTAGCCAACGCGCTAGACGCGGCATCTGGTACAACAGAGGGAAAGCTCTGTTAGAAAGAATCACTTATACCAGACACAAACGTTAGGTCTTCTCNGCGGCATCTGGTACAACAGAGGGAAAGCTCTGTTAGAAAGAATCACTTATACCAGACACAAACGTTAGGTCTTCTCATACGTCGTCGATTGCCTTTATTCCAATGGTCATTCATTGTGTTTCTTCATGTTCTAGCTATTCACTAGCGAACTAAACATTCTCGTTTACTAAGGCATATACATATATTGCTGCCATCAATTATGTCCATAGTATTTAAAACATTGAATGTTCTATATGCAAGCGTAATTGTGTTTTTTTTTTGTGCATATGTAAAATACACACATGTAGTGTACTTTTACTTGTACTTTTCATCATATATAATATGAATTTCAAGTTCGGTGATAATAGAGTATAGTGTTCTGCTATAACACTAATAATATTTTTTTTACATTGATATCGTTTTTTATTTATAAATGCAGCTATAAATAAATTTTTTAATTTTCAACTGAAGTGATCTACGCAAGCACTTTCACGTTCAGTAATTAATTACACATTCATATTCACGTTATGCTGAAAAGAATGCATTTTATATATTTATATATATTTATACGCTTTGTATCCTTTTACTTATCATATAAATCAAAGCTATTACGTTACTTGACACGTTGAGTGCCATACAGGATCATTATGACCCGCACCACACTTGTGTATTTATGATATTACTGAGATTAAGTTCGTGCGACAAGCTGCAGAGAATATTCGCGCGACTATTTTGAACAATAACTTGTTCTTACAACTACAGTGTTAGCAGATCGCATTACTAGTCAAGACAAACTACGTGGGTAAAGTTGCCGAAGGCAGGTCGCCCCACAATAATTTTAACTCAATACGCCTCACGTATTTTACAACCGATGGTATAAATATACGGTACATATTACAGCACACTTTTTTACTGTCACAACACTGTGGCATGATCCTCTAATATTTGTTGCAATGGGGATAGTGACTGAATGAATTATGGTTTTGGAAAAACGATCTTTCGTAGTTTTGTTGTACGGTGATTCTTCGATATACAGCAAAAATATTGCAGTAACGTATGGTCAAAACAATAGTTCATACAATACGAGATGGTTATAAGGACGACTCGCCATTATTTTTTTATCTCTTGTGACTGTTCACTTATTTTGCGAGACTTGCTTTTCCGTAGTTGAAGAAATTACTTTTCTCTAGCACAGGTCACTAAGTGTCCTGGTGGCTTCTGTTAAAAAAAACTAATTGAAAAATTCGACGTGGCTACTATAATGAGTCTTGTTTACACCGCCAGAAAATATTCCCGTAAAATTACGAAAAAGTACTAGTAAAATATTATCCCAAAATTTCCACAAAAATACGGACACTTCGTTTTTCCGGTATTGCACATTTCGTAAATAAAAATTTAACGCTCCCAGCTTCCGCTAACCTTCTTGCCAGCCGACACTCTAGCCAATGGGGGTTTTCTTACAGCACGCAGAAGCCAATGAGATGGAAGGCCCATTCTCAGGGCCTTGCGCAGCCAATCAGATAATGGGTACGCCAACGTCAAAGGAAACACCACGCCATTTCGCCCTTGAATACTTATCTACTAATGCCACGCAGTGATATATGCGTTAAAGTATTGTACACTTCTTTTTTAAATTTTAATAGTCAGAACTGCTTACAATGAAACCCATATGGCAGCTAGGGAAACCTCTTTAAGTGTATCGGCTCTCAAGACCTCGATGTTAAGAGCCACCCAAATCTCTTCACTCGCTCTTTACGTGAATGCATCAATACTGCATTGCTATTAATATACTTAGTTTTAATAAAAATATAATTTATCAAGTGTAAAATGAAGCTCCAAGTAAGGGGCTGAAGCCCCCTTAGTCACCCTTTGAATTCGCCCCTGATTCCGGGTGGCGTTACTAAACTTTGCTCTGGCTGTCCCTAAACAATTTGAGTAAATGCAAAACTGCAGAGTAATTACTCTGAGCATCTTGCCAGAGTAAACATTTCACACTCACTGTTTTTTGTGAGTACCGAAGGGTAAACTGGAAAATGACGGAAGGTTTAGGTGAATTATAAGAACTATAAGAAATATGCACGATTTTTGTTACACAAATCAAAAACATTTTAATCATGTGTGATAAAAATCATATTTTAAAATTAAAAGATATGTTTATATTTATATATATTTCTCATTAAATTTATGCAAACAATGTACTGCAGCATTTTTGGACATGATTTTTATAACTCAGATATGGTAAATTTGATTATTTGTGTAAACTACTTTTTTGGAAAAAGAAAAAGTTGAGGAAGGTGATTTATATTTTCTAGTTTACGTTGATTTCTTAAATCAGGACATGTTTGTAAACACACCATGTTATTTACAGTTTGCTCGTTCCAGAATTACATTAACTCTAGTTTTGCTCGCCTTTGACTCTGTGTTACTTTACTGTACTCTCGTAGCAGTGAACAGGCAGCGAGCCGGCCAACAAGGGATCTCGCCAGGAGGACGGACAGAATGAGGCGAAGAGCCGTGGCTTTCTGCAAGCACCTCCTGTAGTCGACGGCGCATGAAGGGCCCTTACAACCTTACGTAGATAAGTGCGTCGCCGGAGATATCGAGTCGCCGAACCAAGTCGATACAGCGGTCTTTTTCCGCACGTGTCCGGTGGGTGACACCAAATAGTGCTTACAGCAGAGACGGCCTACGGTGTTCTTACTGAACAATAACGAATGTGTTCATGCCAATACTAGAGTAACATACATTATGACAAACACACATATACAGGTTATCCCAGACCTATTGCACCAGTTCTTTTTCTGAAGAAAAAAAATGGCGCGTTCGAGCCATTTCGGGTAAAATGCNGTTATCCCAGACCTATTGCACCAGTTCTTTTTCTGAAGAAAAAAAATGGCGCGTTCGAGCCATTTCGGGTAAAATGCGTTGTAAGCAAACCTATAAGATCGAATTGAATGGTGAACCGTAAATTGACTGGAATCTGCTTGAAACTAGAGGAAACGAAGTGAACTCCAGAATTTCAAATAGAAAGATGATAAAAAATTTAATGTATCTTTGAAAAGAGCTTGTAAAATTGTACTCATTTTGCCTGGAAAGTTTGTTGGTATGTTTCGCCGTTTTGAAGATACCGAATACTCTCTGCCTGGCGCATCCGANACATTTTGCCTGGAAAGTTTGTTGGTATGTTTCGCCGTTTTGAAGATACCGAATACTCTCTGCCTGGCGCATCCGATGCTGCATTGCGCCACGTTAAGCCAGCCCAAACGAGGCGAGCGGGAACTGTTGACGCCAGATAGCAGCACGTTAATTTCCCCTATTTTTGTGCCACTCCTCATGTCGAATGGCGGTACGTGCACTGTGAAAGGTTCCTAGCGTGGTTTCTACTTTGTTAATGTTATCCGTGCAGTAATGCCATATTCAAATGAGAAGCCATTTGACGTGGTTATGGTGATTGGAGAATGTCTCTAGAACTACCGAAAAGCAGAGCGCGTCAATGCAGGGAGGTATCAAGATCGCCCACGCCGGTCACAGCATGTGTTTCAGCGATTGGAGGCATGGATTCGCAATAGCGGCCACGTGCAGCGGACCTTAAATCGTAACAACCAAGACGGAAGACGTGTTGGAAATGATACAGGAGCAGATATTCATGCTGCAATCTTTCTACTCGAAAGAATAGCATGGGATCCCGGGGTAAGCTGAAGTACCATCTAGAGAATTCTACACGACGGTTGTTTACATCCCTTCCACATTAATGCCCATCAAGCATTAAGCGAATATGCTTTCCAGANTCCCTTCCACATTAATGCCCATCAAGCATTAAGCGAATATGCTTTCCAGACAGTAATATCCACCTGCGACTGGTTTTTAAATCGAAATCTGGACTTCCCGACTATCGTACTTTGGACCGATGAGGCCACTTTCAAATCTAATGGGGATGTAAATATCCACAATGCTTACTACTGGTCAGCAGAAAACCCTCATTTGTTACGTCAGCAAGACGAAAAGCACATTTGGAGCCTAAATACTAGGCCTGGACTCATCCATGATCAAGTTATCAGAATTTACCATTTGATCAACGATTAAATAGTTAGCGGAACTCTGAATATCTGCGTCACGCACTCACTGATTTGCTAGAAGATGTTCCACTAGCAACACGGTTGTTAATGTGGCTGTGAAAAGATGGGTGCACGGCCCATTTTTCCTTGGTGGCCAGGCGTACTTTAAATCAGAGTTTTCCTGGTCGATGGATTTGGAGAGGGAGGCCAGTAACTTGGCCACACTTCACTCTCCTTGATTATTTTTTGGGGGGACGCATTACATACACTGTGTATCAACAGTGTCCTACAGCAAGAGATGAAATGAAATACCAAATTATAGTAACGTGCCGGTCGCTAGAAGCTACAGAGATACTTCGGGGTACCCAAGGTGCACGAAGACGGGCACGAATGTTTTTTAGAACAGGGCGGAAAACATTCCAAACACCTATTGCAGTAAGTAGAAAACAAGCTAATGTGTTATTCTGTAATAATTTCTAACCAAAAACAATATTTCCAATCGAAAAATCATGGCATTTTNAAAACAAGCTAATGTGTTATTCTGTAATAATTTCTAACCAAAAACAATATTTCCAATCGAAAAATCATGGCATTTTATAGTGTTAAATTGCACAAATTAAGTTTATTTAAAACTGGAAGCGTAAGCAAAAGTTTGTTTCCTCACTCGGCCTACAACATTGAAAGGTTTTTTTTACGCACATCATCTCGTCAGCCCCTGGGAGATTTTGATATCATCGAATCGGCGGCACGTACCAAAAGACTTTCCAGACAAAAAAATGTTCAGTTTTGCGTGCCCTATTTAACAATACAAATTTTGTACCATCCCCCCATTTGAAATAATGGAGTTACCTTCGTTTCCTCCAGTTTACCGCATATTCTAGGCAATGCAGGGTTCACCATTCAATTCATTCCTAAGGGTTTGTTTACGAAGCATTTTACCCGAAATAACTCAAACGCACCGTTTTCGATAAATGGGCTGGTACGGTAGGTCTGGGATACCCTTATATGTATATATGTCTAAGTTTGTATGTATGTGCGTATGTTTGTTCTTTATACAATTTTACACCTTTTGGAAAATGTGGACCAAATTTGGCAGTAATACGCTTGAGCACCGAACTTTCAATACAGTGTAGAAGAAAGTTGGTTCCGTCCCATCAATGGGTCTGAAACTCCAAAANTTTACGAAGCATTTTACCCGAAATAACTCAAACGCACCGTTTTCGATAAATGGGCTGGTACGGTAGGTCTGGGATATCCTTATATGTATATATGTCTAAGTTTGTATGTATGTGCGTATGTTTGTTCTTTATACAATTTTACACCTTTTGGCAAATGTGGACCAAATGTGGCAGTAATACGCTTGAGCACCGAACTTTCAATACAGTGTAGAAGAAAATTGGTTCCGTCCCTTCAATGGGTCTGAAACTCCAAAGACGGGGTCGTGTGTCTCTCATTAACGACTTCTTGCCATTATCGACGCTTAATTAAAAGATGCGTTAAGAGTTAGTAGTCCAGACACATGCATATTAAAATACTCCTCTGACACTCTCTTACTTGTGTGATATTACGTATTTAAAACACGTTTAGAATACATTTTGCGCACGATTTGCTGTTGCTTGGAAGTTTTCAGGATGCTATTCGAATGCTATTTGCATGAAAAACTTTGAGGAAAATTATAACCAACTTTTGTCAAATAATTTATTCGCTGCCGTTCTAAGGGAACTTCATCTGTAGACTAGGCAGTGCCTTTGGCCCATTCAGAGTCAGTGTACATAATGATGTACGTAATTCATGGGATGTTCATCTTTGGCTGTGACTGTACAGTGCGAGGCTTGATTCTCAGTGATTCCCCTTCCGGGTGTTTCGTTCCTGTTGTCTCCTGTATTACACGAGTTCCCGCAATATTATCTGGAGTTTGTATGGTATGAGCCGGGTTTAATTACCGTCCTATCCCTTCTGAAGTGTTTACATCTCCATGTACCCTTTGAAAAATCCATCAAAGCAGATGCTTTATTAGCTTGTTGTGTATTCTCTTGCTTTAAACATTAATAACTATCTAAATACACTCGCAAATATTAAAACAGCAGTACTTGTTTTATAATTTCAGTATTCATTTCTGATCCGTAACGCAATGGGTGTTTGACTATAACCGAGGTTTGTAATTTTGCTGTTGAGATCTTCAGTNATTCATTTCTGATCCGTAACGCAATGGGTGTTTGACTATAACCGAGGTTTGTAATTTTGCTGTTGAGATCTTCAGTTCACAGTTCTTGGAAGTAATACAGAACTGATGAGACGGAAGCTGCCAACTGTCCGGACTTGCTAATCGAAACTACTCCCTTTGAGTACCAAATCGCATTGGTACGTATTTTTTTATATGCGTTAATAGATACAAAATTACTTATCGAGTAATATTGTCGCAATAAGATTTATACTGGGATTTTGATTCATAATTGTGCATTTTAAGTACCATAAACCAAATTGTATGAAAATAAATAATTTTATTTAAACAATTAGTTCAATCAGTATAGTGATGCGTAAGTACTTTCCTTTGTTGTAACAAATAATCAGTATTTTAAGATAAATCTCCAACATACGTTCTATTCACTTATACATTGTTTTTGCAGTAAACGCGGCAGAATTAGAAATAATTTTTTAATATTTGCCTTTTGTGGAAAATAATGAGAAAATTCTTCACTCCCGTTAATTACTCTGTGCTGTTTCGTTTTACGCACAATTTCGTGTTCGCTCGTGTAACTTGTTAGAAAATTTTCAAAGCGTTGTTGAAAGCAGAAAGAATACTGCACAGCCCAAATAACCTGTTCTTACTTGAGCATGGAAGCCGGCTTCACTTCGATGAAATATATCAGGGATCGTGAATAAAGGTTTCAGGTGAGGTATGTCATATTTCTTATTAGTATATGCATGTTTCGAGAACCGAATAAGCATCGGCATATAAAAACAAGTGTTTCACATCGATGAAATTACCTACGTTATTGTTTGAAAACAATTACAGTTGTACAGCCCACATTATCATTAACAGAAAACCGGCCGAATTCCTTGTCTAAGTTAGTTGCATTCCAGTTTACAGTGTAATTGTTTCTCGATGAGATATTTTACTTACTGTGTGGTGTGTNATGGAAGCCGGCTTCACTTCGATGAAATATATCAGGGATCGTGAATAAAGGTTTCAGGTGAGGTATGTCATATTTCTTATTAGTATATGCATGTTTCGAGAACCGAATAAGCATCGGCATATAAAAACAAGTGTTTCACATCGATTAAACTACCTACGTTATTGTTTGAAAACAATGACAGTTGTACAGCCCACATTATCATTAACAGAAAACCGGCCGAATTCGTTGTCTAAGTTAGTTGCATTCCAGTTTACAGTGTAATTGTTTCTCGATGAGATATTTTACTTACTGTGTGGTGTGTTGATTTAATGTTCGGGATACTTCATAGTGAAATCTTCATATTGACGTCAGTGAAAGGTATAAACATAGCGACAATAATTTTGATGGATCTGAACTATTTATATTTAATATATGAACAAATCTAATCGCGTTTTCGGCATAAAATCACCTATAATTAGTCACTAAGTAAAATGGCTACAACTCTCTTGAGTTCCAAAACAAAATAATTTAAAACAAATATATTTTTCTGACGTTGATGTTACACAAAGAAAGAAGAATTTCTCATAAAAGGACTTTGTAGCCGAAGTAGCTAAATCACCTCGATGTCGTATAGCATGGAGTTCAAGGCCCGCGTATGCCATGGACAAAGGGTACTAAATAAAACACGGAGATACAACAGTCTTACTTCGTGAACTCCGGCCGCACATGCCAGCAAAATTACCTCACTGGCCGGCTTCATTGTCGGAACGACGTTCACCAATCAGAGCCTGGGAGCTTACTTGTCAGCCAGCAGCTCGCTCAATAGGGAATTTTTCGCATCATGCAGTAGCCTGTCAGATACTAGGCTCGTTTCAGAGACTCGCGCAGCCAATCAGGGTATGCTTACGCCCATGTCAAAGTAGTAACTACACCATTTAACCTTTGTGTTCTTACCTATTCTGTACACCATGCATGTGTATAACATTTCAAACGTGTCTTAGTTGAACGAGTATGTAAGATTTCCGATTTTAGACAACTCGCAGTCTCTTCGCAATTTTTGAATAAAATCTTCCGAAAATCAGTCCATGTATGACGTATTTGTTTGTTTCCTAAATACTGTATTTCGTGTACCACAAGTTTTTTATACTTTCGTTAACATAAAATTCTCTTACTTTTGGTTAAACTGAAATTTTACTTTCATATTACACTAATAAATATTTTTTCATTTACAGTTATTACAAAATAAAAACGGAGAGAAAATAAGTGTCTTAGTAATGCCTAGTAAGAAAAATTCTCATGCAAAAATATTACTAGAATGAGTACGCAAAAATGCAGTGCTTTGTCCCTTTAGTGTAATTTTGTAGACTTGGTTAGGATTTGTTTCCATGAGGTGGAGGAATAGCTTGGAAGTATAACTTTAGCGCAGGACCTCAGAAAAATTGGAAGTAACCGTTAATAGACATGCAAGAGACGATGATGCTGCTACATATTAATTAACATATATAAAAAATGAATGTATAGGGAAAAAGTTATAAACGCTTACAAACCAAATGCATGTTGCGCAAGCAATGAATGCTGTAGAATATGTTAGGCCAAAAAAATAACTGCCGCGAAGCATGGCAGTGATAACGCTGACACTGCTACGCCCTGATGCCAGAATATATAAAAAGTAAAATAGTTAAAATCACGTACCAACCAACGTGTATTGACAAAGTGGCGAGCAATGGATATCGCATCAGTCGTTACTAGACAAGACCGTGCGTCTGAAAACTGAAGCGGTAGCCTTGATCAATACAGCAGAACAGAAAATGATTTTCCCCATGTACACCCCCCGAACGAGCTATGCAACAGTACAGAGGTACACGAATTATTATACCAACCAATGCATAATGTGTGAGCATCGATCATCGTAGGTCACATTAGGCTGAAATAAAATATGATGGATGAGCCGATAAACAGAGGAGCGGTAAGGTCGACAATACTACATGCCGATGCAAGCAGATATAAAAATAAAATGTAAAGGAAAATAGTTAAGAAGCCCTTACCAACCAGCAAATATTACAAAATCGTCGAGCATTGTACGATGCGTTAGATGACGTGGGCAATTACCCTGGTTAGTACAGCAGATTAGCAAACGATTTCCTTACGAACTAATAGGAATGAAGCAGTCAAATTCAGATTACAGCCAACACTCACAACCCGCATCACTAGCGGTGGAACACGTCCACCCTGTCCGACGTTGTGTGATCAACTAACGTCTCGAGAATCTGTAAGGTAGCCAGGTGGTCGACCGATGGTGTAGGCACTGCGCAGGTCTCAACGGGTTGAATGGATTGTACACATACTAGCCGAGAGTCCTGTCAAGCTCCAGGACGGCAGACCAGACGAGTCACTCTTGCACTTCCCTTTAAAAGAGGAATTCAGTTATACAGGCCAAAGAAAAATATTTTTTTCGTGTTAAATATTATATAAATATACTTATTTTCAAGGATGAAGGGAAAATATGCGAACTCTCTGAGAAAACACATTTCCACAGCTTGCAATATCAGGAACCATGATGATTTGCGATGTTGACTTAGACCCTTGGCCACCATCTCGGCAGACATCTATTCTAGGGATAAAGGGGGAAAGGCTATATTTTTTATATAAAACCATTATCCATTTGCCTCGTTCACAATAGTGAGAACCTTGACAACAAGCAACCTTGATCTTGACCATGGATTACATAATGCGACCTTAAAATTGACCATTGGACACCATCTCGAAGATCATCTACTGCTTAAAACAATAAAGGATAACAATTTTAATAGGAAATTTATAATCCCAGAAACAATCATACGACCTTGGCTTCGTCTTCGACGAATTTGAAGATGGAGCATGCCCCTGTATTCAGTCACCAAGGTCTTATAATGAGATAGCAGACCTCTCTGATTTTAGGAAAGCTTAAGGCATAATTGACCCCACTGCCCTTTTCTATGTCGGGAGCGATGCATTTGGGATGAATTTGGTGGCCGTAACCTCGGTGGGTGAAAAATGTCGGGCAGCTAGGCTTATAAGAGGGCTTAAAATATACTTGACCCAACAACCCTCTTCGTCATCGGAGGTGTTGCCTAAGATATGAATTTGGTGACTATAGCTTCGGTGGATGGGAAATGCTTATAAGAGGGCTTGAGGCATATTTGACCCTGCAGTCCTGTTTGTTGCCAAGATTGTTGTCTCTGTTATGAATTTGATGGCTGTATCTTAAACACTTCGGAAATGTTAGCCAACTATTCTTATAATAGGGGATAGGGCATTCTTCAACCTGCGATCCTGATCGTTCTCAGGGGCGATGTCTATGTTATGAATATGGGGCGACTATAGCTTCGGTGGTTTGGAATTGGCATCAGACTATGCTTATAATAGGGCTCAAAGTATACTTGACCCTACCACCCTGTTGTTTTATCGCATTTTATGCATATTATATGAATATGGCGTCTGTATCTTAAACAGTTTGGAAATGGTGGAGAACTATGCTTATAAGAAGGTTTAATGCATACTTGACCCTGCAGTCCTGTTCATTGTCATGGTGATGTCTATGTTATGAATTTGGTGGCCATAACATAAACAGTTCGGAAATGTTCACCAACTATGCTTATAAGTGGGCTTTGTGTGTGCTGGACCCTGTGGCCCGGTTCGTTATTGAGGATGATGTCTATGTTATGAATTTGGTGGCAGTATCTCAAAGAGTATGAAAATGACAGTCAATTATTCTTATAAGAGGGCTTAAGGCATACAGGACCCAACCACACTGATTGGCATCGGGTCCGATGCATATGGTATGAATTTGGAGGCTATAGCTTCAAAAGTGAGACAATGGCGACGAACTATGCTTATAAGAAGGTGTGAGGCATAATGAGTCATATCACATTGATCAGTGCTATAAACAGTCCGAATTTAGTGACAATAAATGTAATAGCTCGGTAATGACGGCCAACTATGCTTATAAGTTCGTGGGGGTCAGATATACGCATACTGAAATTAAAACATGACCTGTCGTAAGGCAACCACTGCTTTGTACTTGCGGCTCGGACTGGTAACATAACTAATTTATAACATCACTCCTATGCCTACTTAATTTACTATAGCATCGAAAAAGTGCGAGTTATAAAGTTCATAATGTTAAATTATCATTCGATTTGAAAACGCAAATACCAAAATGTATAAACCTTAGTATAGTTACTAATATATTTATGTGCTTTAAAAATCAAATATGGCGCTGGTCATAGTAACGTAATCATATTATCTGATGACGTATTTTTACCTGTCTTAAAACTTTCTTGTAGAAGTTAAATAAAAAAATATAAATTGCAATACATAACTTTTATTTTATTAAATTATGCTTTGCGTATTAGGCTGCTGTGATTCCATAATTGAATTCTTCTTGTCAATACGAGTCTGTAGTATGTCGCTCTACAACACTTACATGTGTAATTTTTAAAATCAACAATTTTAATATATAATTTTATGTATAAAATTATGCTATATCTATTTGATATGCGTGGCATCATAATGTAATTATCCTTGAAAATACGAGTCCATAGACTTGTCACTTAATACATTTATATCTGTAAATTTTAGAAGTTAAATAAAAAATTCAATGAAATAAATATTTCATTAAATATATTACCTTTTATAGCCCATCGAATCCAAGGTTATTCCTTGTTCCTGACTCATCAGGTCCAAAATGGAGTCCCTGAGGCAAATTGTTTTGCAGGACTAATTTTAGCTCAATAAGGCTATTAATGTGAACCTAAACATCATAGGGATGTTTTTTAGGAGCTGTCAAAATGGTGGATATGCAGCTGTGGTTGCGGAAAAACAATAAATTAATTTACGAGAAACTTATACTACTATAGATGGAAAACTCTAGATGTTTTGGGGGAAAATGGGAAATTCGAAGGAAAAGCAATACATTTAAATGTGAAAATAGCGATTTTTAAGAGGGAAAAGTGAGAAAACAAAATTGCGGAAGAAACATGCTAGCGATGGGAAACAATATGACCGACAGCTCAATGTCAATATCGAGGTGACGTACATCAAATATGGCCACCCTGACATCATCCAATATGGCGGAGCTGTGATCGGCATATCCGCAACCCCCAGCCCCTGTA
Source organism: Clitarchus hookeri (assembly GCA_002778355.1). Taxonomy (NCBI): domain Eukaryota; kingdom Metazoa; phylum Arthropoda; class Insecta; order Phasmatodea; family Phasmatidae; genus Clitarchus; species Clitarchus hookeri. The sequence continues at coordinate 171,121 of NQII01000589.1, read as the reverse complement.
CTCGAACACGCATGCCCTTTCTACTGACTTTACATGCAAAAATCTGCCACATGCTTAACTGTTGCACGCCAATGTGGCCCACCGCCCATATAAGGTTCTCCGCCCAAAACATTTGCTAATATTTGGGTTTCTTTGAGTATTCCAAGGAGCTTAGCTTATAATGACCGAATGCTGGGTCAACTATGGGTCCCTATTTTCCACTAATGGCATAACAAATTCTGGACACGATGTGTGTGAGGAGTCCGTCATCGTGAATCTTATTTGCGCGTTTGACCCTCAGAAATACTGAAGACATAAGGACAACACCGTGATGAACAGCAAGGCTTGGAACTGGCGTGCACTGTTCTCGTCTCGCTGGGTGTATTTACGGGACTTTAAGAGGTAACCTAATAATTTTAGTGGTGGAATGTATGTAGCAAGGCTTAGCATAGGTATCTTGAATATATATACGTTTGTACCTAGCCATCCCCCCTCCCCTCTGGCGACTTTACTTTGGACTATTTGGTGTCTTACCGCTAATTCTAACTATTTCGGTGTGCACGGAATTTTTTTTCTTCATTATAATAATGTCTCGACATACATGGTCTGAACTGTATGTTATTTTTGTATATCAGCAAATTGGGCAAACTTGTAATTTGTAATATTTTGTAAAAATTTCAAACACTCCGCGATGAGGCTCTAGCGCCAAATAGGCGGGTTTTTTAAGCCTATTTCACGAGATTTGGCAAAAACTTGCAACTGTCCGGAAATATCAATCAAAAATGTTTGTTTTTAGGATCACAATTGTAGTAAATGTTTCCCCGATTATTTGCCTTGCTCTTAAAATTCAGCTCCGTTGAAACTGTTTTCTCGAGTTCAGCCATCACATTGTTTTTCTCTGTCGTGAGCTAAAGGGCGGGCACAATGCAAAGAACCATCGAAATACAGTTTAAAACGTTACCAAGTCTACATGAAATAATTCCAAAGTGAATATAAATGCCAATGTTAGTCAGAATAACGTACTTGTATACAGGTGACTATTATTCATTTAAGAACCACTTACTAGACAGTTCTTTTTCCGCAGGTGAACCCAAGCTTATCCTTCGTATTTGCAGACCATTGATAGCGCGGTAATTGATAAGGAATAGTAAGCATGTCTTGTTCAGCATGAACTCTGCTATGTGTACGTCGGCTCGTAATCACGTAGGGAGGGTTACCCGCACCTGTATTTATTAACAGCATTGGATTACTGTAATTGCCAACACCAGTCGTGCTGCGAGCGAACATCTGCAGTGCAAGCGGAGATCGTAACTAAGTTACAAGAATTCAATTGCTTACTAACGAGCAGAGCAGACGGGGAATTTTCAGACGTCACTTGTTGGCAACACGTGATGTGAGAGACGGCAAAGCGTACTTCACAATGCGAACTCGTGACTGGAGGATGTATTGTGTGTATGTCGGCAACATCGGTGTTGCTTTGGCCTCCTCAAGATGTATATGAGCCACATAGGCCCTGTGAGTATACTCGTATAAGGGGACGCAATCCCTACAGGAAGTCCCTGCCTGGTCTTCCAAGTTGGGAAGTGGGCGTGGCGCCACAACTCCACCTCGTTCAACATTAAGAGCTCAGAAACCTAAAAATGTGCTTCTACTTAACCTAAATCAATAAACATTTTATCACCATGTTCTTCTCCAAGATTTACACATTATGGAAAATCATGTAATTGTAAGTACTCAATAGAGGATGACTTCGATCGCATGTTAATTTTAATATCAGCAAAAACCACTTACAACACTTACTGAATTTACGCTTGTCCTCTCTAGATACTTCCTCACCGAACGCCCACAGACAAAGTGGCTGATTATGCTGCACACATTTCCATCCTACGATCGTTTACATTACCAGGGCTGTATGGGGTGAAAGCATCCCCCCAAACCATCAGTGGCAGTTGTACATTGCCAATCGAAACCAAACTTAACTAAGTTTTAATATTCCCTTTTACAACACAGCGGATTATATCAAAGCTTCAGGAAATCACAAGCAAAATCACACTGACCTTCATTTCTGTTCAAGGTCATATCATAGACCCCTCTAATTTATCAACCACTTTTTTTTCTCGATATTTTACGAAGAAGTTAGTTTTCAAATGTATAATCAACACTATGTAAACAAAACTTCAATTTTTTAACTAAAGTAATTTAATACGTTATTTTACCCTAGGAAATAAATAGTATATTTGCATACAAAATACGAGAACATCGTGAACCACGATAAAATTTCGTTTATACCTGTAAACAATTACTAATATCAATATCGGATGAAAACTGTAATAATAAACTTGTGCCTGAAAGTTTCCATTCAAATTCCTAGACACGCAGATATAAATATAAACCAGAATTTGGTTTATCAGTATAAGGAATGTGCCTTTGCAAATAAACTTTCATATATCAGGGCAAAAATTATAGCAAGACGTGATAGGAAAATATATACGAACACGTTATTCTACAAAGTTCTTCAGCTACCAGTAGAAAAAGTACAAATTTCTTCGCTCAAAAGGTTAATTAAATATAATTTATATCCCTGCATGATGAGATAATTATAATTACATATGCAAGTTTCACAAATTGTGCTAATGAAATTTTATAACATTCGAGCTGAAAAATATTTGTAAAAACATAATGATTACATTTACGTTAACATGGACGTATTTTTGAATTTACAAGAATTTTTAAATACGTTGGTAATTTTAATGTTTAAGCTGTTTGCAAAGAAATGGATAATAAAATGCACTGATTATTTCCAAGATCCTCAAAAATTAAGCATAGGTTAATTATTTAGATAGTTTAGTTATATCACAAGTGTTCATTGAAAAACTTCCAAATTTTTTGTATTTTATTTTATCAAATTTTTTTCTTGAACCTGTAACGTAAAAACGTGTTGTTTAGTGTAGTGTGGATATTTTATAGGCCCTGCGTACGGAGCCAGATAATGTAACGCTACTGCGACGACAACGTATAAAGATGTATATATCGTGTAGATAATGTTTGAACTGAATAAGAGAAGATGTGAGGTGTAAAGAGAGACAGACACACAGAGTAACAGGTGTGAAGTCTGAATATCACGTAGAGACATATGTGTGGCAGAAGAACACCCACAAACAACATAACAAAACTCAATTATTCAATAACAGGAAATATCACTATGAAAATCATGTACTTTCTATAGGAAATCATACTTCTGCAGAGACGTTTCAAGTATAGTGTGAAGTTTAATTAGTATCCTTGTCACAAATAATTTTTGGCAAGAAATGTGTTAACAATACGCAAACAAGGTTTCATTTTTGGCCTCAGCAAAACTAGTCCCTTTCGTAACTGATATATCCTATTAACTTTATTCCTGGCAATTAAAATTTTAAACTTTCATAAGAAAAATTAAATTTTTGGTTTCTCTTCACCAACCTTGCTCAGGGTATTACAAAGAGATAATGCCAAGGTATCCTTAGTTTAATTAGCTAGGGTCAATTCAAGATGAAAAAAAATATGTTATATGCTTTATTAAAAAATAATTCGTTAACCTAGCCAATTATAAATTAATAGGAAGAATTCTGGATGTTATTAAAATTCTGGGCGATCTCGTTGGCAGTAGTACCCCCTGGATGCATCAGAACATTTCCTCGCGAGTTTCCCTAATTAGGCTCTCGGGTTAATACAGTCCCAGCTAAATTATACATACCGCAGTAGTTCGACCTTATTAAACCTGTACAACTACGCGGGCTGTGACCGATACAGGCCTGCTTCTTCCTATTCTTTCTCTCGCGTATTCGTCTCCTTCAAAGCGGCCTGTTTACAGGTGCGAACACGTGCCCTTACATTAAAACTAAATTAAAAATCCCTGCGGTCTGAACCCACGCGGGTCAGCGTCCTGGCGTCGAAAACCAAGATGGCTAAAATTCTTATTCAGAAACTTCATTAAATAACCCTGTCGAAAACTGGCCAATGCTGAGCGTGCTAGAGGCGAAAATTACCCATCACGTCACTTAGTTACCATGGCAACGGATCAACAATTTCTCAAAAACTAGGGCCTTCTAAACACATTACAAATACAAGGGACTGTAAAGACATATGCATGTGTTGTGCAATAAAACAAAATCTCATAATTATACGAGCAGTGAATTTATATACAAATTAACATAATAAATGTACTAATGGAAAATAAAATATATATTATAAGATTGCGTCTTGAAAATACGTAAATGTGTAAATAGTTAATACGTGTACATGGACGAAATTTACGTTACATGCCTTACCATAAACTGCAGTTTATGTAGGACCTGCCTCCACACACCCAGTTTCCTGAAACATATACGTAAGAGGCTTCCATGTTTCCCAAGAGTAAGTTACGTCACGTGCATACGTGCCCCTGTTTCGGAAAGAAAGTTACCGTACGCTATGACCACAAACTTTACACTTCGGCTTGCAAGAGTGCTTCGGCAGCGATACGAATTCCGCCGAGCGAGTGTACCAAACGAAAGCAAAAAAGATAGGCTGAGGGAAGAGTGTGAAATTCGCATTTTACACACACACACACACTCTCTCTCTCTCTCTCTCTCTCTCTCTTACTCTGGGGCTAGCAATTCTCGTAAGTTCGCTTGAAGGATGCAATTTGGCCTTGCAGGAGAGAGAAACGTGAATAAGGTAGAACGTAAACTAATATTGTATTTTTGTTAGACGAACGGACTGGAGGCGTGTTTCAAATAGCTATGATAGAAGAAAAACGTATTGCTGTAGACAGAGACATGTGATAATTATTTTATGCTTGTTACTGATGTGGTACAATGCAATGTGTTTTTTGACATTATTTGTTCATTACAAAATTTAACAAACCCTTGTTCTTATCATCATCATCTATCATGATATTTAATAACTGCACTAAACTTAGAGGGTTTAATTTTATTTTGAGTTCCCAACTTCTAAAAATATTGGAATTCATCTTGAGCGTTCATTAAGAACGTGGTGAACCCCCAGTGATCGAGAAAACCCGGTAACGTGACCAAGTTAACCCAGTTAACTCTGCCGTGTTACTTTTCTTAAGCGCCTCTAGTTCGCTCCTTCGCTCGTTTTTTTTTTTTCCTCCACTCGCGCCTGCCAGCATCGACTGACGCAACCCGCGCGGTGCCAAATTGGTAATCGAAAATGTTCAGCTGCAGGGTTGCCAAATTGACTAGTTGGCAATGCTTTTCCTCCCTACCGCCGGTTTCAATGCCTTCCAGTGCCAATTCATCGGCGACTGAGGGGACGGCAAGGAATGCTATGGGTGTCGTGTGGCCATTTTCTGGTTACTGTCTGAGCTCCAACTAGGTTAACAACGTAGACAACAAGCAGCCAGCTTCATGTGCGAAATGGCAGAAGCGAATTTTATGGTTAGTTCGAAAAACACGATGCCCTATATATATATATATATATATATATATATATATATATATATATATACATATATATGGAACATGCATCACACAAATTGAATAATACAATGAAGTAAATCACATTGTATGTTAAATTTTTATGACCCCCTAGTTTCGTCGTGCAGACATTAATCTTATGTCTAAATTACTGATTGATGTAATGCAAAATTTAGCAGAAATGAAAGGCGCCAAGTAACAAACAAGTAGCATATGCCGTATAAAAAGTTCACATAGAGAGGATATTGTGTAAAACAGTAATAAAACGCACATACAAATCAGGATTAAACGCATGAGTTTATACGCCGCAATTATCATTAAATGGCAAGAGGATATATGCCGCAATTATCATTAAATGGCAAGAGGATATATGCCGCAATTATCATTAAATTGGGAATATTGGCATTCGTAGTTGGATTGGTGTTTTTTACAATGAGGATAATCCGTGAACAACTGTTATGTTTTGGAATTTTTACGTTGTTATTGAGATTGGCACTCTCTCGGAGATCTTATTTTTTCCTGGTGAAACAGAAGCTTTATCTCATTTAGAAGTACAGAAGGCATTGGACTTGGATTGAGGTGAATGATCAGAGGACCTTGGCCTATTTGAAGCACACCCATCCACAAAATCAGATCGAGTAGGCCTAAATGGGGTGCTTGTATCAGTAGTTACACTAATTTCCAGGAAATTAATGCGAAGAGGACGATGTATATGGCACTGGTATTACTGCCTGTGCCAGGCAGGTCAGTGGCTGCAGCTGGGATGTAGTCAACTTAATTAAAAACATCATAATTGATTACCGTTTCGTGTGCCAATCGAAACAGATTGGCGATTTGAAATTTAGTGATACCTCTTACAAGACAAGCTGACGTTCGTCTGCTGCTCCCGTTTAAATAACAAACTTTCAATAGTAAAAATAAAGTTTTGGGCAGCGGGCTTTAAGAGAGCTGTGAAGAGACAAGCGTTTACTATAGAAGATGAAATAAAATATTGAAGCCCCGCTACGAACCGATTAGAATTCATGTAATAAGTGTCACAAGAAATAGATTTAAAAGAGTTCCATCGGTAATATAATTTCGTTATCTTTGGGAGAAATATCATAGCAAGAGGGGCGAAATGCGCAGCTACTGATATGCAGCGAATAACTGCGACTGTCTAACCCCGCTCTCCCGTCATATTCCCTTCATCTTTGCTAAAACACTTCTTGTACATTCTGTTGGGTTTGGTTAAACAGCTTTCCTAGTTGTCATATGGGACCCAGTGTAAGAAGCTATAGCTATTCAAGTTTTTAAACAAGTAGTTACCACTGACATAACCAATGATCCTACTTTCCTATACATGGGTGCAAATAATTTCTAATGAAGTTATTGCATTGACGTCTTGGTGGCAGCAATATCATTAGAGATCAAACGACATATGTAGATATGCGAGAGTACGCAGACAATTACAAATACGCACATGCTCCACGAGGGACTCGAATCCAGAAAAACTCGTAAAAATAAGCTAGCGTGCAATCAAATGCATCAGGGGGTTGGATTCGGAGCATCAACATCGGATGTGATCACTCTAATAATTTGAATGATAGGGCTTACTTACCTGAAAAATTTAAATTGCCATCATTTATAAAATAAGTTTCTTTGTCACTTAACACACATAGGTTTACATGATACACCGTAGCGCTCTTTTTGTAAAGAATTTGGTGGTAATAAGTTGATTTGTCCCGGAGTTATGACACAAAACTTAATTTTCTTAATCGGCGCTATCTTACAAAATTGCGCAAAAAAGATGTTATGCATACTACGCTTCTAATCGATACTTAGAACACAAAAAGTTTGATTGAAGTTTGTTAAATTGTTTAATAGATATGCCAAACGAATTAGTACATTTATATCGCAGTCATTTAAATCATGTAATTTTAAATTTCTTTCTTTAGTACTAATGATGAGTAATATTTGGTGGGAATTAGATGAATTGTTCCGTGAATATGGAAAAATGCTCAATATTCTCACCAGGCTCTATTTTGCAAAAATACCGGTAAAATAGGATCCATGTTTTCATAATTGTTGCTTCTAATGAATACTGATAGCTTACAAAATTTGTTTGAAAATTATTAAATTGTTGTATAACTATAACTTACAAATATAAATTATATATATTGACACAATTAGAAAAGGCCTGTCGCACCTAAAATATGTTAGTATACATACCCTACTGTAGCACTACATGCATGTAAAATTTGGTTGGAATGGGTAGTTGCTACTCGAGAAATTGCATAAAACCAATATTTTTTCAATTGATGATCTTCATGAATAAAGGACAAAAATGTTATGTATTAGCACATTCGATGATTGTCGTAGATACACAAAGTTAAAGTACAATCTGTTAAATCGGTTCCTAGATAAAGTTTACTAAGTTTAAATGTTTTCATTGCCGCCATTCACAAAATAACGCACTTTCACACTTAAAACAAATCAATACGGCCTACCGCAGTATAACGTCTTCCCAAAACTTGGAATAAATCAGTCGATTTTATCCCGAAATATGACATTACATTATATTTTTTCATGTGGGACTATCTTACAAAATGGCAGATAAATGAGACTTTTTATAGATAAATATGTTGGATATGATAGATATTGCCAGCAAACAAAGTTTAGCTGACTTTTTTCCGCAGTTTCGTAGATATAACATACTGAGGTAAAGTTTCTGTATGGTCGCCATTTTGAAAATAAGTTTATGAAGTACTCAAAACTTTTTAGTTTACATGAGTTAGTGTAGTCATACATGTTTGACAAATGTGGTATAAATCTGTTGGTTTATTCCAGAGATATGACAAAATAAATTTTGTTTGTAATTTGAAGCTATCTTAGAAAATGGTGGACTAAAGAGTTTATGTGTGGACACGTTTTATGGCTGTTAAATAAACTACCAGCCTACAAAGTTAATTTGGAAATAATTACATGTTTTCAACGATGTAGCATAGGAAGCTAAAACAGTTACATGACCATCATTTTGAAGATATGTGTTTGTCCTACTTAACAAATGCCTGTATACATCACCTGTGCAGTATACTTATTTGTCAGATTTGATAGGAATCGGTCAATTGTTTCCCAGTATATGACACACATCTTTACTTATTGGTGTGCTGCTTCCTACAAGATGGCGGACTAAAGAGGTTTTGTGTGTACATATCTGACGGTTGTAATATATATTCGCTGAGCATACAAAGTAAAGTTAGAATTGATTACATGGTTTCGACAATACAGCATATTTTGCTAAAATAGTTGTATTGCCGCCATTTTGGAAATACGTGTTTAACAAACTTAAAAAATACCTTTATACATCGGTACATCGGCTGCAGCTGTACCACTTGTTTACCAAATGTTGTACGAATGTGATTATTGTTTCCCATGATATGACAAAACTTTACTTACTCATGTGTCACTATATTACAAAATAGCCGAAAAAAGTAGTTAATAGAAAAAATAATTCAACAATATTATGCAATATTTCTGTATGCTTTTGGAATTAATATCAAGCACATATGGAAAGCATGGATGGAGAGTGGGGATACGAAGTTGAAAAGGTTTTGAAGTTGTGTTTCATTTGGATACGGATAGTTTTATTGAACATTTCATTTTGAACACCTATACATTACTACTTTATCACGAAATTTAATTTGTAACACTAACAACCACTGTTTTGTGACCACGTCATATAAAATGCAATAATTAATGTGCGAACTCTTTCTTATCGCGTATTTTCTGCTTGTCTGATGTGCGTCGGCAGTGCACTCAGAATAGCCAACTTAATATTAACTTTTGTTCGTTCGTGCATCAGCTGATACAGGATTTTGTAAATGGCACTTTCGTATACGTCAAGTTGCCTCTCAATGACTGTCAAAATCTCGCCAACTTATATAAGACAGACAATACTGGTGAACTTAATGTTCCAAAATGTTTAGAGATTTTGAAAGTGATTGTCAAACTCCATAAGAGTAAAATATTTCCAGAGGCACAACTACTTGAAGTCAAATACCCTTTCCATCAAGGTCCACTTAGTTAACGGACAAGTTTAGACATGTTACAACATGTTTCATTTGATGCCTATCATTCAGATATTCTCAATTTATTTATTCCCTCAAGGTTGCATGCTCAGTTGCAACTGAGGATCTTTAATCGTTTGCAAGTACCAGAGGAGGCTCTTTCTGTGCATGTGAGCACTGTTAAGGAGGCTGCCATCATATTGTGTTTAAACCTCCCTGAACCTGAAGTGGTTAATTCCAAATTAGAACTACGAAATCGTTCTTGTTTGGTGTTTTTCTCTAAACCCAACACTTTTGTAGACTTGGATAGGGCATGCATACATTCCCAGAACATCAGATATCCTGACCAAAAACGCTAGCATATCTTTAGGCAGCACAAATTACTTCGTGGTACTGACAAAAATAAATTGCCTTATTGTTCTTCCAACAATGTTGATACAGATAAAAAGGATCAGACACAGAAACCGAAGGATGACGAATCCCCCTCAACCTCAGAAACTCTTGCACGTGACAACCAACTTTCTTGTAGGTACTGCAAAATGTGAGGCCACACGATTGACCAGTGTTTCAGGCTTAAAAACAAGTCCCACAGGAACGACAAGTGAGCAATCTTCCTCGCAATTCTGGCAAGTTAGCCAATATTCAGTTCACTTTTTTCAAAATGTGAACCTTTCAGGCACTTTCAACTGCTGTTCGGTCCTTTAGATAATGGTAAAAAAAAAAGTATGAAATATGTCAAGTAAATTTCCCTAGTGTAGTGGGCATTCAAAAGGTTACGACATCTGTTGTTGAGGAAATTTTAGGGCCATTAACTGTTAATGATCTTGTTGATTCAGGATCTGCGCGTACCATTCTTTCTGCGAAATTTTTGAGATACATTAAAACAATTAAGGTTAGTTAAATCTGTTGAACCTTCTTACTTGCAATGTTATACAGCATCAAAGCACGCTCTGCCGATATCTGTTTGCACCCCTTTAAAGTTGAAAATTGATAATTTCTCTTGGATACACAAATGTCTAGTTTTCAAACTACTTGGTTTAGATTTTATTTTGAACGCAGAGTTAATGGCTGCTACTGGCCTAATCCTTGATATTGAAGACTATTCTTATACGAAGGTCTAAGGTGTTCTTGACCTGCGGTCCTTTTCGTCGTCGCAGGTGATGCTTATGTTATGAATTTCCTGACTAGCCTCGGAGGGTGGGAAATTGTAGCCAACTATGCTTATACGAGGGCTTAGGGCGTATTTGACATTACCATCCATTTCGTTGTCGTAAGTGATGTCTATGTTATGAATTTGATGGGAAATGGTGGTCGACTATGCTTATACGATGCCTTAAAGTTTACTTGACCCTGCCCCCACCCCCTAGTTCTTCATTACAGGTGACGTTAATGATATGAATTTGTTGCCTATACCTTCGGTGGGTGGGAAATGGTGTGCGACTATGCTTATAAGTGGGTTTAGGGCATGCTAAACCCAGTTCTTTTGTTCGTCATCATGGGTGATACCTATGTTATGAATTTGGTGGCTATTTTAAGCAGTTCGTAAATAACAGCCAACTATGCTTATAAGAGGGCTTCAGGCCTACTTGAACCTACGGTCCTTTTCGTAGTCGGGGATGATGCCTATGTTATAAATTTGGTGACTATACCTTAAACAGTTAGAAAACTACTACCACCTATGCTAATAAAAGAGTTTAGGTCATACTTGACACTGCGGTCCTTTACGTTGTTAGGGGTGATGTCTATGTTATGAATTTGGTGGCTGTATCTTAAATGGTTTGGAAATTACAGCAAACTATGGTCATAAGTGGGCTCAGGTCGTCCTTGATATTCCTGCAGTGCGACTCTAGACTGGCATGCATGGGCATGCTTCGCTCCATGACATACAGGTGGAATGACAGAGCATGAGACTCGTCCCCGCCAGAACGCTAGGTGAAAGGAGACCAGAAGAGATGTGAGACAACCAAGGTGGAATGACAGCGCATGATGCTCGTCCCCGCGAGGATGCCAGGTAAAAGAAACCCAGAAGGATAAAAAAAAACCAAAGTGGCAGCAGACGATGGTGGTGAGGGAACATCCAAGATTGAGGACTCGAAAAGCAAGATAGCGGAAAGAGTGAAATTAATGTTGATTGGACGGAAAATGAGAAAATATCCTATGGAATAAATCGGACGTGAGACAGGGAGGAATGAGAAGGCATGAGAAAAAATAAAGGAGACCAGAAGGAATATGAGAAAACCACAAGGGATAGAGCAGACGAGAGAGAATGGGTGTGGTAGAGAGAGAGAATGGAAGGAATGAGAGAGATTGCATGAAAGGGCAACGAACTCGAACATTCTTCAGACAAGATGGATGGTGCTGGCATGGAATGACATCTTTATCTATATCTTGTACAGCGTGTGGGCAGTCGGGTCTCCTGTACCTGAGCTCATTGGGTATAACAAGAGTATAATTCAGAGCAACATACAGTGTGCACAGCGCCCAGCACTAGTATTGTATTTCAGATCAGCCACAAAGCCATTTCAGACATTGATTTCTGCCACTTCAGGTATTAGGTACTCCATGCTGTGCACACCAGCCAGTCCCATAATGTCTCCACCCATACAATACTAATTAGCACCACCGTTTTTTAATTGGAAGAAGTTGAATGCAATCCAAAAGAAAGAGATTACGCTTCTTCCAATCATGGTGGGTGGGCATGGTTACCACTTCACCTGTCAAGAGTATCGTACAGAGTTGAATCTGCATGCGCCACCTTGTTAGAGGCCGAGGCCTGTCCAACCTCTATGCACGAGCTTCGTAAACGAGTCCTCTTACTAGCCGGACCAGACTAGCATCCCTTCATTAGCGAGCATCACCCCTTCGAAACCGGCTCCGGCGACACGCCACTTTTATTCGTCACTGTGTGTCGTGGGGGTTCGGTGGGAAGGAATGGCCTATTCCTCCCCCCTTACCTTCGACTACTCAGGCCGTACAGGTTGCCATTGCCGCCCTCCAGGCAAATACCCACCTTCAGTCCTCCTCCCAGCGGGAGGTTCAACCAATGCCACCCAGAGTCCGTCCCGTGATCAGCAAGGCCAAAGGCCAGGGCTTCTCACTTATTCCCTGGGTTCCCACGACTATTGCGTGCACACTGAGTTTTCACCCAGTAGAAGCCGAACTCCTCCAGGACGCCAAGTTGGAGATGTGCACTCGTCTCACTGGTCATCACTGCAGGCGAAGAACTTTTGCAGCCTCTGGAAAGCTGCACATGACTTCGCCATGGCTGATTGCCAGTGCACTGGTAGGGCCACCATTAGCCAATTATCGTCCTCACTCCGTCAGTCATGGCGTTTCCAACGTGTTTCCACCCCTGACCTTTCGAGGAGGCGGAGATTGACTTGAGCAGCGCTAGGCTATATATTCGCATCGCTGCCCCAGTGCAGGAACCAGGTCTTGGCCCATGCAGCAACAAAGGGGCAAACACTACCCAGAACAAAAAATGAGAATGCCCCACCGGAGCTCGTCAGCCGGGGTGAAGACCCCTTCACCAGAACCAACAGTGACCCCAGGCTGCGGCCCAGCGAGAAGGTTACACCACTTCAAGCCGATCTGCTCTCACATCTAATGAAGCCGGTGACCACCACGTAGGCCTTCACCAGGAGGATGGCTGAACTAGGATAGTCATTCCCGTAGTCATGACTACCCAACCAGGCACTCTGGGGTGCTGAATCTATACACTTTCTACACACCGGGATCTGCTACCGGCTTTCAGAAAATGCACTTTCAGCCCTCTTCTTCACCTTACACCCATAACAGGTTGGTTGTCCAACCACCAGCCCAGTTCCAAACTGGCTTCCCAGGGCCATGGAATGACAAAGCGTGAATATCAGGGTAAACTTTTAAACCCTCATTCCCCACTTTGCCACATTATAGAGTCATCGGCAGAGATTGTGCAAGTGCCAGCCGCATTGTGTAAAACACATTTATTGCGGGAAATTTCGATGATTTTGAAAGAAATTCGAGAAATGTTGGGAGTTTTTGAGGTGGAAAGGGGAATTTCTTGGGTAAAAAGGGAAATCCAAGATGGCGGCTGAGGCACCCTGATTCCCTGTCAGGACACCAGGTGGCTAAAAACTGTCGATTTCTGACTACTTTCGTAGATATTGCATGCTGCGCTAACATGTATATATGAATACTATATTGAAAATAAGCTCCTGGCCCTCTTAAAACCATAAGGTGGACACCGAATAGAGCCAAAAGGACCACTAATTTGTTGGCATCATTCACCGACGACGTTATAAACAAAATAAAAATTGTCGAAGAAAAGTGATTGTTTTTATTATACTTATTAAATTGGACCTATTCAGATAATATATAAATAATATAGTTACTCTGATAAACTAATAGTTTTATTAACACACAATTTGAGATGTAATCTATGACGGAAAACGATTGGAAAAAATATTGCAAGCTAATAATTTCTACGTTTAATTTTATTAATTGAATAACTTTAATAGTATTTGGCTCTTACATAGAGCAAATCTTGCCTACGTCACTAATCTCCTATAGAAAATTTTTATTACCTCTTTTCCTTTGCAGAAGAATGGATGCAAATGTATAAGTCAAGCGTGTAAGAGTTAAAATCAGTAATTATAAAGCACTATTTACAGACACATGCTCTGAATCGTAGCATCGTTGCGCAGACGGTAAAATGCGTACTTATCAACTCATAGGTGGCCGGATCGAATTTCTGCGAAATCAAAACTTTTTGAGTTCACTTAAACGTTTCTAAAATTGATGAAGCACAACACGAACGCATCTAGCAGGCAACGAGAAAAACGAGACAATTGGTTGATTGCTTCCCGAGTTGTGACATTAAAACTTTATTTCCATTTGGTGTACAAAAGAGATTACGTATTTTCACTTGTGATGCTTGTAAAAGATAATTTCATTATAGCGATTTTGGTCTAAACGGGACAAACAGTACGGTAGAAAGGTATTGAAAAAAAAACGTAATACTTATATAGCCATCATTTTAAAAATAAATGCCTTGTCCATTTAAACCGTATATATGAAAACGGCCGTCAGTTGTATTACTTATATGCCAAATATTGGCAGAAATCGGTTGTGTAGTTACCGAGATATATCGAAAAACCTTTTCTTTGTTGCAGTTTCTTCCAAAATAATAACACGACCTTTTTTTAATGCGTACATTATGCTCTGTAAACGCAACAAATTTTGTATAATCTGTTTAATGGTTCCCGAGATGAAATTTAAAATCTTTATGTTTTCAAACTACAATATGTTACAAAATGGTGTTCTAATAACATTATCGGTTTCTAAATTCAATCTTTATATCATGTACTGCCAATGTACCAAATTTGGTTTAAATCTCTGAAATTGTTCCCGAGATATAATGTAAGAGAATTTTTTTTTCCAGTTTGCATAATGGAAAAGCTTTATTATTTTTTATTTGCGCTATTTTCAAAAGTAGTGGATATATACCATTATATCTTTCCAAGTGCAATGCTTATATAATGCACTATTAATATTCCAAATTTGGTTTCAATGGGAAAATTGGTTCCTGAGATATAACATAGTGGCCTAAATATCAAAATGGCCGACGTTTCGAAGTAAGTAACTGACGTGATTGAAAACTACAAATTTCTGATGTCCTTACTAGCTACTATATGTGGACCTGTTGTGGTTAAATTCGGTTATCAGATTTAAAAGTTATTAGGTTTGATGGGGGGAGGGGCAGGGCATACATTCTAGTCAGACCAATAAGTGATTGCAAAAGCCTATATTTCCTTCGGAAAGTAGGGTGAAAAGAATCTACTGGAATAATATAGTTATATAACTATCTAGAATAAAGCAACGCTTGCAGTCTTTGAGCTGTCTACCACCTACTTTAATTGCCTTTTATCTTTTCAGCCTTCTTTCCGGAGGAAAGAAAAGGTATGGAATAATTTTCCTGTCTGTGTGCGTATGTGTTTGGTGACGTGTGTCTATGTGTGCAGTCCATCCTTTCAACCTTTAATCGCGTCAATCAAATTTCACCAAACTCGGTACGTATACAGTACTTACTAAGGACACCTGACTTTTTATAGTTCGCTACCAGGCTGGGTACTTACTTTCCAAAAGGCGGCCATTTTAATATTTACTGTGATATGTCATATCTGGAACATTTCAACAGATCTGAACAACATTTTGTATGTTGGTAGAGCATCGTGTAAGCATTTAATTTTGAAACATAAAGTGATTTTAGTCCCGCCATTTTGGAAAATGGCACCGAATAAGGAAATAAAATTGCAATAATATATCTCGAAAAATTATAATAGCAATTCTCACCAATTTTGGCGTGTAAGTAATACTGTGACAGGTCAGGTAAACGAAAGTGATTCAACTTGATTTGGGTACTTATTTTCAAAATGGCGACAATGCAAATATTTTTTATTCATTTGGCATATCTACCATACCACTTAACCAATCTCAAACAATTTTTGTATGCTGAATGTATTCATTACAAGCATCATATATGTCAACACTAAGCCACTTTTATCAGTCATTTTGTAAGATAGCACCATATGAATAAATAAATTTTAATGTAATATATCGGTAAACAGTAGAAAACAATGTACCGATTCGTACCAATTTTGTAAGACAAGTGGGACTGCGGAAGATGATGTTAAGTTATATTTCTCAAGTACGTAACACTTGTTTTCAAAATGATGGTTATTTAGATAATGTAGTTTATAATGTCATACTTTACAACCATTCAATCAATTCCAACTTTACTTTGTATGCTGGGAGTAAATATAACAACTATCAACTGTATCTACACAGATAATTTTTTCCCACTATTTTCTAAGATAGAGCCACATTTGTGAATTAAGTGTCTATGTTATATCTTGGGGGTGGGGGAAATTACTGGTTCCTGCCAAATAACAATTTTAACTGCAGCAGGTGGTGTAGACTGGCATGTTTTAAGCAGGCCCGGGACTTATTTTCAAAATGGTGGCTATATAATTATATTTTAGATCAATATCTCTTACTAACGAAATATATTCCAATTTTACCGTGTATGTTGGCAGCATAATTTACAACCATCAAATTATTATACATAGGGCCCTATTTTTCTGCCATTTTGTAAGTTATCCTTACAGTTAAGAATTTTTTTTGTCATATCTCGGGAAACAATCAACGCATTCTAACAAAATTTTGCAAAGAAGTGGTTATGTGGCAGATCATATAAATATATGTATTTTTAAGTGTGACAGACACATTCAGAACGGCTGCTATAAAATGAGATTAGCTTAGTGGCTATATCAACGAAAATATGTAATCGATTTTGGCGTTACTTTGTACACTGGCAGCATACAATAATGGAATCTGCAAATTCACGACTTTTTGTCCTCAATTTGTGAAGATCGTCAAATTTTAAAATATGGAGTTTTTATGCCATATCTCAGGGACCAATCACCCGATTTTTACCAAAATGTTCACATAAGTAGGCCATGTAAACTAGTATGTTTTAAGTAGCTCAGTCACTTATTTTCTAAATTACAGCTCTGTAATTATTTCAGGTTAGTACACTCTATCTTTCGAAACATAATACTCATAAAATTCGAAGTTGATGCTCGAATCTGACCTCCTAATGGAAGACATTGCACACTAGCTTATGGTAAGGCGCTATCTGGGCTCGAGTCCCTGGTAAGGTACGCGTGTATTTGTAATTGTCTCACTACTGTTGCATTTCTGGTTTAATTTCTAATGATATTGCTTTCAACGAGACTACAAGTCATGTCTACGAACTCAGCTTTTTAGAAATTGTTCAGAAATAATTGCACCTACTTTGAGGAAATTAGACTAATCAATTATACGAGTAACTTATTCTTGTATACTTCTGCTTGTAAATTGTCAGCATTTGCATGTTTTTATCAAGGCTGTGAAACATTTCGATAATTTTATTCTGAAATTTAGGAAACTATTATACATAATACTGTTTTCAACAAAAGAAATTCCTTTAAATTAACTGTATCACATAATTAGTCAAGAATACCGTTATAAAGCTAAATGCTTTTTCTTAGCATTCTAAAAGCTACTTAGCCGGTCCAGAAGATAATTTTGACCTTCGTCTTGCTGAAATTGATCGGTACTGGGTTTAGCACTATACATCATATTTAAGGGGAAATAATATATTGTAAAACTTATAGTAAGTATCACAGATGTAAGTGATTAATCACCATTAATTCTTAAAACTTTTATAAGTGTCAATAGATCTCAAAAAATACTTACCGTACCAATTTAGTTTGAAACACTTTTGACTTACAGGTGTTCTCTGGAATCCACATTCGACATATATGCAGATAAAAGAGGACGTTCACATTTTCAGTGGCAAACTGGAATGCGTTGCGTTGTCACCTTTCACTACGGATATATATATATATTCGATTCCCAGAACCAACAACAAAAAAATAATTGCTGGTAATTACGGAAGCAAATTTGTTGATGTTTACAAAGGTAAAGCTTAATAAACGCAAACAAATACGTGCCCACGCGTTGTTTTGCAAGTAGTGAAGCCTTTTAGGGCTAGTTAAAACTTATATAAACATGAACATATTATCTATATATTTATGGATACTTATGTAGTTATAACAAGACATTTTACTTTACAATTAAATTTTAGTTGATGGCAACGGCACTATTGTCATAAATTAACGACAAGACATTTCGCGACGTTTACAAAACTACAACCGGATATGTGTCAATGCACGCTCAAGTTGGCTGCTTTGTCTTGCGGTTGGCCGGTAAGCCATATTTGCCTGTGTTCGTTTTCTCGCATCAGGTTATGGACGAATCAGTGAGCAAAATTCTTAAGAAACTGGGGATGTAATACATGACAACTTTACTCCAAATCAAGTAACTGTTACACATATATGATTCCAGAAAACAAACGTTCCTTAAATGAGGTAAAGTATTTATGGCATGTGTGCAACTTGTTAAATTTGCGGCAATTGCATGCTCACGTCAAAGCTCGTAATACACTTTAATGACTCCTACAAACCAGAATTGCTGACGGTAACGTAACATTTTTGATTTGACTAACGAAAACATCATATTGCCTCAAGCACGTTGTACTTTTGGTGACCACTTAAGAAGGGACAACAATTTTTCGGAAAACATTTATGCCCCTGCTACACTTTAATATACCATGTGAATGCTTGACGCTCTGTTTCATTATTGGCTACTTGTCTTTAAAAGAAGACAAATTTTTCCTAACTGAAACAATTAGAATTAAGTTGCTCCAACAGTAAACACCTGTTGTTTGCCGACAGACACTTAAGACGCAAGGCAACTGAAATCATTTAACCAAGAAGATCTAAACTAAAGCGTTTTTGAGTACAACTAGACTAGTCCTGGTTTTTTTTTTGTGAAACACAGGTGCCTACACGCATTGATTTTTTGGTTGCCAGTAAGCATAGCTGGACAATATAATTTTTCTCATGCCACAGTGTATTTAGAAAAGTTCATATAGACAAAATATATTTTTATTTTGTGATTTTGTGATCGCTTGGTCTGTTTGACCTCCACCCGGTGGAAATAAATGGAAAACCAACCTGATTGCCCAGAGAGCAACTTTTTTTCCATTACCGAGTGAGGGGGCGCATTCGGGAGGACCCGGGTTTGATTCCTGGTTTGCCGTTGTTTCCCGAAATCACCCCAGGCGAATGCTGTTGTGGTTCTGTACTACGGGCCAAACCATGGCCGATTTCTGCCCTGTCCCTGCTTATCCGTGCAACTTGCTTCGTCTCCAATGACCTCGCTACCGACGAGATGTTAAACGCTGCGTCTGTATACTGTCTTGAACAAAGAGCCGAGGTTTACGATGACGTCACAAGCCGACAAATCGCAGCGAGTATCCAGAACTTTTCCCCGCACGAGCCAGGAAACCGACCTCACACAATAGCAACGCGGAATGAAGCCGTGCCCCAGTCGCTGCCTAGCTGGGAACATGTCAGACGCCGGTCTAACCAGTAGGATGACGTTGGCAGAAAACCGTTGGCAATCAGACGAAAGGGCTACGATTTGAAAAATTATGCAGGTAGAAAAATTACCCGTATTATTTTCTCATTACTTAAGTAATGCTTCAAGTATTTAGTATGCTTTCCACCAGTAATTAAAACTTACCATTTACAATATTACTTGTCTTTGTGGTATGTTAATGTCTTCTGAAAGAAACCTCACGATCGTATAATGAAGACTGAGACATCAATTTTAGTTTCTTCATCAACTTCATTCTACTAGAGGCCACGGGTAGCACCTCACGCTTTGGAACTGCAATGTGATTGGCCAGGTACGAAAGCTGGCATTGGACTTGTCATGGAAATGAAGACAGGTCCTATTAACAAACCTGGTGTGAAGTATGGCCGTAAAAGGCGACAAATACCACGACGGGCGCCTTAGTAACTGGTATAATCGCTGCTATGGTAGACATTGCACAAGCATTTGCGGTACCTGGTACCGTGTTATGTGGCACTTAAGCCAGCGTCACGCTGTTTTTCTGCTACGTATTTACTGTAGAACTTCACTTATGCAGACAATCGGGAAATTAATGAGCTGCAACTGAACACAGTACTATAACCCACATAATATTTTGTAAACGTAATAGAATATTCCTTGTTTTGGCATAAAACACTGATATATCAGATGGAAACAATTTCCTTTAAGCTGCAGGGAAAATACTGGACGTTCTGGACGTTTTTCATTCGCTCATTATAAAGAAGCATTCTTAAACTAATTATGCGTATGTCTGGTTATGATATAACGTTAACAACCGTTAATGGTTATTTTGATAACTTAACCTTTACCATCATTTCAATAAGATATACGGAACTTCGGAATGAATTGTACACATATTTTAGTAGACGTAAATGAGCAATTAACCTAATGTAATGAAAAAGTTTTATTTATAGAATGTAATAATTGTGTACCGAATGTCAAAATAAACTGCTACGAGTTGTAGTAAAGCTCTTAGCTGAGCGGCCTGCTGATCACACCTTCACGTATTTATCCAGGACACGGGACGTGATCGCTGAAATAAGTTATGAAATCGCAAACCACAGAAACACCCTCCATCGGCCAGTAAACGGGGACAACGCAGCCGATATAGGACAGTGTATTCCGTGGGGGGTGTCTTTTGTCGTCGGGCTATTGGAAGGAAAAGACCACTGAACATGGGTGTGTCCGGCCGTTGACTTGCTCCATATTAATAAGCCTACAGAATCATGAACAAGGTGGTGACTCTCCAATTAGGCTTTAATCGAAATGTGGCTAGTTAGATTTTTATAAAATAACATAATTTTATATTTCAGTATATTCAATCATATTCAATAATATTTATAGTAGAATAATATCGTACAACCTAAATGTTAAATAAACTTCTTTTATATAGTTTTCATTACATAACTGTTATCAATAACTTGTTACGCCCCTCTATTCCGTTATGGATAATTGTCAACAAAATATCAAAATCATAGCACAGCGTTTAATGCAAATATTTTAGAAGGACTTTTAAAATTTTCTTCCACGTAGCTTAAAATTAACGAATTACTTATTGGAAGCTAGTTCCTGGAACTGTCTCGCCCCGTTGGAAATAGTAAAGAATATTAATACTATTATTTTTTAATTTTTGCGTGTTTATTTTGTGTTAAAATGAAGGAAAATATTTAACGACCACCAACCTGTATACAGTTGAATATAAAAAACTTATGTGTACGTAGAGAAGTAATAGTATTAGTTTAACGAACATAACAGGCTGATAAATAATGGCCACAAGCATTGATATATGTGCATAATAGATCTTAACATTTCATGGGAATTAAAGTACTGGGCTGTTAAAAGCTGACAGCATTTTCCATAACGATGAAGTCCAACGGTTAATCGAAATATTGATTCAGGAGGATAATTCGGACATTTATTACCTCCTTTTTGCAGTCCCAGAATAAACCAGACGAGGCAGCGACAGCCGGAGACATCTACAAATCGGCGTCTTGATGTTTGTGAATCACATCCGCCACTTTGTTCGAGTCAAGATGGCGCACCCGTCGCCAGGTGTAGCGAGGGTGTATTTCTGGAGCTAACTGACCTCCTCCTACTCTTTAATTCTTCCTTATTCACTCCCCTATCTCTCTCGTTCGTCGTTCACTCGCCAATCACTGTCGCTGAAGCAACGTCCGTAGCTATCTCCTTGCAGCTGACGAAAACTAACCGAAAATGACGGGAAAAATTGCCCCTGGAAATGACGGGGAAAATGTAACGGTGTCCTTTTCTTGATGCAGGACACGCCTTAAACACCTTTTGCAAGGAAAAATTTTCACTTTCACGTATGCGTGAGTGTGTTTGCGTCCCTATGTTTTTGATATATGAATGTTTGACGCGGAATACAGCCATCAAATTTTCCTGTGAAATAAATATGAATCATGTTTAAATAAATCAGTAATGTGTTTGAAAAACTTTCACAGTGTCTAATTTGTTCCATCTGAGGGACCTAGTCAGATTTCCACCGGAAAACGAATGCCATAGTTGAGCAGAATGCCGTGTTACAGTGCAGTCGAATTTGGGATGGAATATTAAAACATTGTGATTAATATTCTGTCGTGAACGAAATTAAAATTTGTTTTAGAGAACTATTTGCTGCGTTTAAAGCTAACGTTCGTGATTTTTTAATGTTCTTGGCACCTTGCGTACGCTTCCGACAAAATAATGGGCCCGCCTACCTGGCGCTTCAACTAAGTTGCAGAGTGTTCGGAATATTTGTTTTTCTAAGAGACTATTGAAAGTTCTTCGAGTGTGCTGACGTACAAAAATTACACACACATATGAGTGTTTTAAACACGTTATGTATATTATAAACACCACTTCAGAGCACTTCAACTTAGTTGAAATCGGCTTTTATTCAAAGCGGTGTATGAACACACAAAAGGACTCAAGGAGCCCTGAATTCACCATTGCCACACACTTTCTCCCAATTAAATAATAGGATCACCGCTGGAAGTCCCATAGGCACATGCAGCACAACGAGAACACTGAACGCCAGTTTCTGAGAATTGCACTTAGTGGCGATGGCGCACTTGATGCGCGTGGCAGAGTCGCCCTTATCGCTCTCGTGCTTCTCGGCCTCATACGCCAAAACTAGCTCCAGATAGGCGGGGACATTAAGCAAATCCTAGTTATATGGATGTGCAGGATATCTTAGTAGCAGTGCATCCCTCTACACTCATACTGCAGCCCACACAACTCTTCCCGACTGTACAGCGAAGTTAGCAAAGCCATCAAATGATGGTGAGATGAAATGAGGTCCAGTAGAAGCCCTGCCACTATTCTGCAGATGCGCCTGTCCGAGCAGTTCACCCTGTGCTGTCGGTCCACGCAGATGTCCGATCACGACGAGCATTGCGTGCTACAATGAGGTTGTCCAATGCAGTTGGAAATATACGTCAGCTTTTTTGTTTACGTTTCTGTGCTACCATTTGCTGTCTCTTTTGACATTTCTTCGCCATCGATGTGGCTTCTGTTGGTCAAAAATGCATTCTCAGCACGCCCGCACCAGTACCTTTCTGGGTAAAGATGGGTTTGTGGGTACGCTTTTGACAGTTCTTTTGATCACGTTCCTTATTGTCCGTTACCAGGTTTCTTGCTTACTGTTCTAGTTTTAATTTTATTTTTGCATCAACATTTTTATGGAATGTGTTTGATCATATCTTGCAACTAATGTAAGTTTCCTGGAGTTGATGGCATAATGTCATGCTGTCTGGTCGGACAAGCCATTCTGTGGCACACTCGATAGGTATCGATCTGGCGAGAGCCTACAAGTTCGCTTCCCCTACTGATATGGCGTATGAGGACTCGTCGTGTTGCTTGCACGTCACGCCATTTTTAAATCCTGGAACTATCACTTCTGAAGAGCAGGCTAAATTACACCTTCACTAAAACGACATATAGCAAAGAAAATGATTTCACCGGAATCGGCGATCTTTTCAAGATAATTTCACCAACTCCGTGTCACGGATTTAGCTATAATTTATGTTTATATATCACAAAGATGCTCAAAAGCAGTTATTACGAGCGGTTTAGCCTGATTAAATAATCAGCAACCAGAAAATAGTTGTATCTTGAAAAAGTAGTATTTCGTTAATGGAACCGACGGTTTCACACATATATATATATATATATATATATTACTAGCTGTGCCCGCGGCTCCGCTCGCGTGGACTACAGGATTAGTGTTTAAGCTTTTTATTAAATAAAATTGAATTTTACTTAGTGTTAATTATGAGATAAGTAATCATTAGACGAATATTTTAAATTTAAACACACTATAATTTTTTACATTTTAACATTTTCCATGAAGTCATTTGTTGATTTTTTCTGTTCCTAATCTAAAAACGCTTATTTTTATTTCTCTGTTATATATATATATATACTTATATATATATATATATATATATATGCTACCACAGTTTTTTTTTAGGTTTTTTTGTTCTACACTATTCTTCACTACATGATATTATTCCATCTTTAACGGTTTAGACAGCGTATTGCCAGAGAGCGCACTGGCGGCAAACTTTTTTCCGACTTGATTCACTATTATCGTAACTGCTAATGCCTTATGTTACTTTACATTACAAAATATAGACTAAAACCTAGCCAGAAAACATGACTATGAATTTAAAAAACCACGCAAATAGGATACGTGGTTCTCGAGTGATAAGCGCACTAACAAACAGACAGAGAGACGTTGAGTTTTATAATATGTATAAATGAAAGAAGAAATTGTCAAAAAAAATTTAGTACTGAGAAAATGGCCACAACCCTAGTTAGGAGCACATCCCCAGAAATTATGTAACAAATACTNAAAAAAAATTTAGTACTGAGAAAATGGCCACAACCCTAGTTAGGAGCACATCCCCAGAAATTATGTAACAAATACTAGCTTTTACCCGCGGCTACGCTCGCGTGGTTATAGTAAAAAACTTATAGGGAGAAATAACGGTATTTGTTAGTAGACAGACACTGATCATAAACACAGAACAGAGCACTAATGATGTAATTTTTTGGTACTATTATAGCTCTTTTACATAGCCACTGATCGTCATTTATATTTCTTTGTAGATCTGGGTAAACGCTAGTAATCAGTTCCGTATTACTCTGCACCAAATTACTAAATCCCCCGTTAGTGACACACAGCCCTCGGCATCTGTTTCTAACCGCCCATCTCCAATTTCTAATAGTGTATCATCATAATGTCCTGTATAAACGTCATTGTAGAGGTGCACTCTCATATTTGTCGTCAAGCTGAATTTCTTGGCATTTGCCTATAAGCTTGACGACTTGAGACAGGATTTGATTTCATCTGCAGGTGTGCCTATCTGAATCATCGGTAGAGTTATAGCGGAAGTCACCAGCCAGTAATACAACCATTCCTCCCATAATGTCTGCATTGTTTCTTATATCCCGTAGAGTTTGGTTTAGGGCCTCTATCGCTTTTTTTNAACCATTCCTCCCATAATGTCTGCATTGTTTCTTATATCCCGTAGAGTTTGGTTTAGGGCCTCTATCGCTTTTTTTTGGGTGAAATTGTGCTTTCGTTCCACACTAACAACTTACATTGACGCAGCATTGTACCCCGAGCGCTGTTTTTACTAAAATTGTTTTCCTGAGGGAATGAGATATTTTTTCGGGATAAAAATAAGACTTTGTCACTTCCAGGCCCTCCAACTATTTTTGTGCAAAAAATCACGTTGCTCCGTTGCGACGTGAAAGAAGGATAAACAAACAAACACACTTTCGCATTTATAATATTAGTTAGGATTGTTAGATTACACAGGGTGTAGTTTCATTACGTCTAAAATTTCTATGCCTCACTCTTTCTTCGCGTACAAAATAACCTGATTATTATATTTTTGTACAGGATTCAAAAAGTTAAAGAATATTTCATAATGTAAATACATTCCTTAAATTCTCTTCTGTATATTTCTGTTTCTCGTGAAATGTTTAGTAATGAACACATATTGGAAAAAAAAGAATTAAACAAAGCAGTTATCAACACCGATCGACCGTGTAAAATAACTCAGAAATTTTAAAAAAAATTTATTTGACATTTTTTAATAAGTGTTGTAATTTTCGTATAATTTAGTTATGAATGTTTATAGAAAACAGTTTCACATCTCAATGTTCGAAAAAAACTCAGAAAAGTAAACAGAATTTAATACTGAAGTCTGATGTTTCAGTTACACCACTTGCTTACGCCAAGTTTTGAAGTTTCGTTTAAGCGAGAGTAAGAAGTTTTCTGTCGTTAAAACTGAGGCGTGAGCTTGGAGCCGCATTATCTGAATTTCCATATCTTNAGCTTGGAGCCGCATTATCTGAATTTCCATATCTTGGGAGTATTTTGCAATTTAATTAGCGCGCACTGTTCAAAGTAAATCAAGAAAGCATTTCTGAGCTCAATCCTGACATCTTTTATGACATTAAACGAAATATTGCTGCATTTTCCTGAAACATTGTAGTCGTCATAAAGGAAAACCTTGATAAAGGAATCATATTTCATTGAGTGATATTAGCTGAAGAGATAAATTTAAAATAAGCTGTTGAAATAAATAAAATATANAAGGAATCATATTTCATTGAGTGATATTAGCTGAAGAGATAAATTTAAAATAAGCTGTTGAAATAAATAAAATATAGACTGAGTAAAACTGTTTAAAATAACTTGTTATTATGACTGTGCGTATACATGATGTATTTTAAAGTTTTGTTTTAGTATCAATTCGTTGATTTTGGAAAACGGNGTTATTATGACTGTGCGTATACATGATGTATTTTAAAGTTTTGTTTTAGTATCAATTCGTTGATTTTGGAAAACGGCATTTGATCATTATTTGTAAAACCATTTTAAACCAGCCGGCAGTCGGGAGTTAAGGAATATATCTAACATTTCCAGGTGTTATGTTTTCTTTTCAAGGACGTATTTTTCACGCTGTGATGATAGCTAATGTAGCGAAAATTATATCTGAATGACATGCAGTAAACTTAGCTGTTCATATATAATTGAGTATTATTACTCTTGAAACAAATAGACGCTAGATATAAACATAAACTAACAGATATATAAGTTACATAAAGCAATAATGTACATATAAAATCGCTGTAAAACATCTATATATATGATACGGCGTTCGGTATATTTTATTGGCATGCCTGATATCTCAAACGTTTATATCGTTTATATAAGAGAAATTCATCCTACAAAAGCGTGACTTCATTACAATTCGATGGTTGTGCACATGATTGTAATGAACACGTATAGTAAGTACAAAGAACAGTTCTTTATGTGTGTCATGGTAATTAGTTCGTCATCGCATCTGTTCGTAACCAGCTCCCCAGAGTGTCGTGCCAGGGCAATGCAGGAATAGAGTACACTGCATGCAACAAATAAAAACCTGGGCCAAACTGTGTGGACGTAATGCTTTCCACTGTTGCGTCCTGAGAATAAGAACCAGTGCGAATGGAGCAAAACTTCTGTTTTTGGTACTTCTGCCATACATTTTGGCGACCTCAACAAGAAAAAACGTTGGAGTTAGTGGTTCACATGCACGGTTCGTTCTGTTTCCGTCCACTTTGTCTGCTTTGTGCAGCTGTGCGGCAGGAAGTTGTGAATGTTACGTGCATGACGTCATACAGGTTGTAGCTTGTCGCGCAGCACGTGCGATGTTATTTGCGGGTGTGCTGTAATAAGGACAGTTGTGTACGAGCTGTGTATGTGCAGATGCCTACCTGCATAGTGACTTGGATAGCTGGGCCTTTCTCGTTCAACACTGATCATCATGCCACGCATACATTACACAAGACGAAGAAGCTGGCCACTTAAGATATTCAAGTATCAATGGACATGAGCTTATCGGACACAAGATTAGGTGACTTACAAATAATTGGTTGAGCTCTTGTAAGTTTTATTTTCGTTGGTCCCTTGTAAGTTGTTATGGTTAAAGTTGGTAGTGATATGATTGAAAGTATTTTCGTTTACCCTGCTCATAATTCTCCTAAACCTAGTTACACTTTTATAATTAATATTAATGAGAGTCACAGTATTTCCTTTAAGGACTTCTCTGTAAATAAATAAATAGATTTCCATACAGTTGTAATAAATATTGCACAATCNACAGTATTTCCTTTAAGGACTTCTCTGTAAATAAATAAATAGATTTCCATACAGTTGTAATAAATATTGCACAATCGCATGTGGTATATCGGGGGAAAAAATTAATAAGAACTTGATTTTCTTTTACCTGTATTATGTTTTAATAGGAGAAATTCAGTTGTATGGAACACAAGGAGACATAAATATAGTGGGCTCCAAACCAGTCGAGTAACTACTTGTTTATACTGGGGATTGGCTTGACCACATCGCCGCATGCACGACCAATGAAGACCTGCGAATACAGTGCCATGTGAGGACAAAATTTATAAAGTGGTAATACCATGAAATATAGGGCTATTTATTGTCGACATAACAGCTACATTACACGAAGTTTAGCGTTCTGTTGACAGACACTTCTCCTCTATCCCGGCGAAGAGCAGCAACTCGTCGTGGCACCGATTCCACAAGTGAACAAAACAACCGTGTAGACATGCTGACCTATGCTTTCTAGATAGCTGCCCACAGATCCCTGTTATTTGTAGATGCAGGATCTTGTGTGCGAATGGACGTCCCCACCGTGTCCCATAAATCCTCGATGTGGTTCATATCGGGCTAACGAGGTGGCCACAGCCGTCGTTGAAACTCTCCAGAATGCGCCTCGTACCAATTCTGGACAACTTGAGCCGATGGCACGGTGCATTATCCTGCAGGAATATTCCATCTTTGCGAGGGTACATGAAGTCCACGAAGAGCTGCTATTCAATGCGATGATCAGCACACACACACTCACTCACGCGATGTCAGAGCACAGTTGATACAGGTCTGGGGACTTCCAAGATTTAACGGTATACTGACGCCACCTAATATTACCTTTACACTGCCATCCCGTGATTTTTGATATTTCAGTGTAGTATAGATTATAATGATAATCACAGTTGGTAGCCATATTTTCGCAACATCAATTCACGCAAGTGCGCGTGTGTGTGCGAGTGTGTGTGTACGTGTGTGTGTGTAGAGTTATACTAGCGGACAGTTGTTCCAGGCATAAGTGCTCGCGTCATTCTCCCTATGCGTTAACTACACCAGCGGACAGTCGCAGTTGACATTGGTGTGCGCACAGTGTCCATTGGGGAGTGTGTGTGCGTGAAAACGCATACGACCATCCCCGATTGGAATTGCCAGTGTTTCTTGTGGTTCCAGCAGGTGCAATGGACGTGTGAGACCAGCACAACGTATGACTACATCCTTAAAATGGAGACCATATCAGTTCAAGATTTCCAGTAATTCTAGATGCTACCTTCCATTGTCAAACTTTTATCTATTATTTACTGTTGTTTTGTAGTGACAAGCCGATGTCACGCCTTCATGAAAACAAAGTTACATTTGCGTAATAGCAACGCACCTTCTTTTATATTGCAGGGCCGACCAAGGCTCGCTCGCAGTGGACGCTTCCCCGATGGGAAATGTCTAATGTATGGAACATGCATATATATATTCTTAACCCTTCCATTCCCACACTAATGTAATATTTCTGGTGTTGCAAATTAGACATTTTTTGGTGCAAGCTGTGCTTAATTTGACAAATAACATTTTTCGTTTATACATCCGATGACCTGCATACATTGTGTTTAAAGGTCGGAGATATGAACGTAGAGAAATAGCATGGCTTCCAGATCAGTTACCCTCAGGGAAGATCATTGGGCACAGAGCCTCGCAGTATATAGTACTGGTCAACTACACGGAAGAGCCAAAAATACTGGTACACCTGCTAATATCATGTAGGCCCCCGCGAGCACGCAGAAGTGCCGCAAGACGACGTGGCATGGACTCGAATAATGTCTGAAGGTATGCAGGAGGCAATTCACACCATGAATCCTGCAGGGCAGTCCACAAATACATAGCAGTGCTAGGCGGTGGAGATATCTTCTGAATAGCATGTTGTGAGGAATCCTTGATATTGTCAATAATGTTCACGTCTGGTGATTCAGGTGGCCAATGAAAGTGTCTAAAGTCAGAAGAGTGTTCCTGGAGCCACTCGGTAGCAACCCTCGACGTGTGGGGTGTCGCATTGTCCTGCTGGAATTGTCCACGTCCATCGGAATGCACAATGGACATGAATGGGTGCACGTGATCGGACAGGATGCTTACGTATCTGTCATCTGTCAGAGAGGTTTCTAGAAATATCAGGGGTCCCATTTCACGCCAAATGCACACGCCCCATACCATGACAGATCCTCCACCAGCTTGAACAGCCCTTTGTTGACATGTAGGGTCCATGGATTCATGAAGATGTCTACATACGCGTACACTTCTATCCGCCCGATATAATTGGAAACGAGACTCGTTAGACCAGGCAACGTGTTTCCAGTCATAAACAGTCCAATGTCGTGTTGGCGGTCCCAGGCGAGGCGTAACGCATTGTGTCGTGCAGTCAACAACGGTAAACGAGTGGGCCTTCGGCTCCGAAAGCCCATATCAATGATTTTCCATTTAATAGTTCGCACGCTGACACTTGTTGATGCCCCAGCATTGAAATCTGTGCATTTTGAGAAAGGGTTGCACGTCTGTCACGTTTAATGATTCTCGTCAGTCGTCGTTTGTCCCGTTCGTTCAAGATCTTTTTCCAGCCGCAGCGATGTCGAATACTTGATGTTTTACCGGATTCCCGATATTCACGGTACACTCGTGAAATGGTCGTACGCGAACATCCAAAGTTTATCGCTACTTCGGAGATGCTATGTCCCATCTCTCGTGCGCCGATTATAACACCACGTCCAAATTCACTTAAATCTTGATAACCTGCCATTGTAGCAGCAGTAACCGGTCTAGCAACTTTGTCAGACGCTTGTTTTATTATAAAGGCGCTGCAGACCGCATCGCGTTACTCTGATTGGTATGCATACCTCTGATATTTACATACGCACGTCTATACATTTTTTTTTTTACTCTCCAGTGTAACCTTCGCGTGGAACATGTAGCCAATGGTTTACACTGGGAATGAGAGTGTTAATTCGTGATCCTTTTTGCAAACACAATATATTGCAAATCTATGTTCCACTTAGCGCTATATCAGATATTTTCCTTTTATAGTCCTGCCGCTGTTATACTTTCATAACATTCCACAGACTCCTGGTAAACAAAGCTTAACTAAGTCTAGGAAATTACACCGAAGGAACAATGCACTGCATTCGTGCGCACCCAGTAAGCGTTATTTATTTCTAGGCATTGCTAACACACGTCTCACTTTCTCTCAGAATTTATTCATAATAATTATAAAAGAGATATAATAATTTATGTACATATAAAATACATGTAAAAGTTCAGTTTTGAGAAAAATAAGATACTTCCTTTTAAACACAAGTATAAAACGTTTGTGATATTTAGGAATATTTAGGAAACAATCAAACATGCCATACGTGGATGATTTTTTTTCAAAAGTTTGATTCGAAAAGCGTGAAGAAACCGCGATAGGTCTATACCACTGTTTCTTTCTCGATGTAGTTGATGTTCGACTGCGTACTCAGGTGGCTGGCATTCCACGTACTNTCGTGCGCACCCAGTAAGCGTTATTTATTTCTAGGCATTGCTAACACACGTCTCACTTTCTCTCAGAATTTATTCACAATAATTATAAAAGAGATATAATAATTTATGTACATATAAAATACATGTAAAAGTTCAGTTTTGCGAAAAATAAGATACTTCCTTTTAAACACAAGTATAAAACGTTTGTGATATTTAGGAATATTTAGGAATATTTAGGAAACAATCAAACATGCCATACGTGGATGATTTTTTTTTCAAAAGTTTGATTCGAAAAGCGTGAAGAAACCGCGAATGGTCTATACCACTGTTTCTTTCTCGATGTAGTTGATGTTCGACTGCGTACTCAGGTGGCTGGCATTCCACGTACTNAGGTCTATACCACTGTTTCTTTCTCGATGTAGTTGATGTTCGACTGCGTACTCAGGTGGCTGGCATTCCACGTACTCGCCAGGAAACGAGAAAAAAAATCCCTAAATGTTGCACAAGGGAATTCGCGACTGTAGTTCAATTTCGTTTCTGTGGACAGTCATTATAGTTTATATTTGTCGTCTGCGCACGTGAAGGATTACCTGAAATACAGGTACTAAATTTGAGCGATGATTCACTTTGGAAAACGAGGCAGAAACCATAAATCGACCATTTATCTAACTTAATTCTTAAGAGAGTGGCACGGCTTTTTAAAACTGGGAATTACAATAAGTCACAGCTCTACGTATTTTCTCGAGAACCCTAGGCTTGAGCATGTTACAGCAACATTTTGTGTTGCTTTAACGTACCAATAATTATTACGTCTTAACAGTCGATAAACACGCTCGGGCAACACACTGTTGAAGGTTAATACATAGATAAATGTCTAACTGTCAACATTAAGGTGGTGTTTCTCTTGCGGCAAAACGAATTATATTTATAATTTATGTTAACACTCGTGTTAGAAATTATCGTGTATTTCCTTTGCTTCACAACAGCAGCATTCCGATAGTAAAGAAATTAAATATAATAATTTTCTCTCAGAAAGGAACATTATCTACGAAAAACAATCAAGACAGCGTGGAGAATCCAACTCGCGCCTTGTGTAAATTGCGATATCCAACATCCTACCAATTGCTCTGTTTTAACATTTCTAACTTTGTTTCGAATTGTGGGTATTCTACAACATATAACGAAAAACTGCAGTATGCTGTCGTTTGTGGAAATACTTTATGCTCTAGAAATATATGCATGTTTGGCACATGCAAACTGATTTCCTAGGTTAGAAAGCTGATCTAGGTTACATTTAATTGCCATTTAATACTTTAACATTTACATATAGGGCTCGCCTCCCACTAAGGAGAACCGATTCAATCCCCGGCCGGGTCACCAGATTTTTGCAAGTGGGAATCATGCCGGACGATGCCGTTGGTCGGCGGGTTTTCTCGGGTATCTCCCGTTTCCCCCAACTTTACATTCCGGCGTCGCTCCATACTCAACTAAATCACTCTCATCGGCTCTCAAAACCTCGCTGTTAAGAGCCATTCAAATCTCTTCACTCACTCATTCATGCTCTGTCATTCGTTAGTGTCTATTTCCTTCCTTATTTCCTCTTTCACACCTCTTTACCATTACTTCTTTCTCTCTCACCTTCTTCTTCCGCCGTTTCCGTAGTTTCCTCGCGACATTCGTTCGACGGCCGCCAGCTAGGGGTGCCAGTGTCGGCCATGTTGTTTGTGCTTACCAGAGTGTGCCACCATATTACTCATTCTGTTGCTGGCGCTCCCCTCTATTATACACCTTCGTTCGACCGTTCCATCTTGGAGGTCATCTGCTGAAGGCAGCCATATCGGATGTCGTTTGATGTAGGCAGCCATCTTTTTTCATCTGCTATAGGGAGTCATCTTGGATATCGTCTGCTGTAGGCTATCATATACATAGTTCCTTCACCTAAGTCGATGAACGACACACAAGGGTGTGCATCTTCTGCATGCACATCTCTCACCTCTGTTCGAAAACCATCTTTTATTTAAGTTATCTAGTGACACCCAAGAGCACTGTGATAGCTCAAAAAATATCTGGGGGAGTACAGGATCGAACTGCTGGACCTCGGGTATGACGTCGTCTCGGCTATCGGAGCAGTCCGGAGAGTAGGGTTTTAAAATATCATTGCTGCAAATACATTCCATTATCATTATTTCATTAAAATCTTTATTACAAATAGTCTTCTAGAGTGGATATCTGTCGCATGACATCTGTCGCCTGTGCTGTGCTCGACCACCATCTTGGTTTAAGTCGATGAACGACATGCTAGGCTGATTGGTTATGATTTACATAATATTCATTATATATAAAAATGTTTTTAAAGTATGTATGAGAAGGAGAAGGATAAGGAAATAAGTTTAAGTCCGTATAAGATTATAAGCATCGAATACCTTGCAATTAAACCATTTTCTGCATGTAAAGATAATTTTTGATTTGCATACCATCCCATAGACCATCAAAGGTATAGATATGCTAAATAAAAACACGAGCGCGGAACAGTTTTTACAAACATTAACAAAGAAATTCAAAACACTATATGCTGGTTGAAATTGCTACTCACGGTTAAACGAAGCGACGACGATGGTGATGAAATAATGTCTCACAAACACAGATGTCAATTAAATTTTAATAAAATAAATTTATTGCTATTATTTACATTCATTAAAACATAAAATCACTCTACTGGCAAATGATTTGCATATCACAGATGCCATAGGATCACACGCAGGCTCCGTACCCTGTCCAGCATAATAATGTAGTTCCTGTTGCACAGTTTGCGACTTGTATGCATTGCTGCTGCAGCCTCTTCTCGGAAGAGGCGAACCTCGGCGTGCACATCCCGCAGAGCCACCCCTCTTTCTTGTCATCCACTTCGTCCAGGTCAGCGAAACGGTTGATGGATGACGAGTATGGGATGTATTCGATCCAAGGCACCGGAGAGAGTTCATATTCGTTGCCCATAGTCGATTGTGTGTGAAAGGAGGCGGTGATGGATGCTGGAGGTAGAGGCGGTGTCCATGCGATACCATCCCTTTGTGACACTTGCTGTTATCATGTTGAGGTGCACTGAACAGGTGAACTGCTGCGATCACGATGCGGCGGGGAAGGATGTCGTGTTGGATGCTGCAAACTAGACCTACTGCGGTTACTCATTCCATTGGAAGGTTTTGGAGGAGATGACCTGCCCGAGGCTGGTTGGTACTCAAAATATTCTTCAAATAATCTATTATCCTCCTCCAGCATGATGCAGAATACGTGCATCTACTGTGACATCTCGAGCAAGAATTATATTTTGTCCCCAGGTTGGGTGGAGGGGGTATGTGAGCAGGTCACAATGCGTGGCATTCTGTGCATCACACGGACCAGGTGGTCAGTCAGTAAAGTAGGAGGTATGCAGGTCTGAGCAGACTGTGGGGATGACACATTTAACAGGAGAGGTGTCATGTGCCAGGGAGATGGGCCAGTCCCAAGGTGGTCATGGCAGGTCTAGTCGAATCACATGCACTCGGCTTCCTTGCAGAAAATCATAACAGCAAATAAATTTCAAGTTATGGTAATCATATTAATTTAGTACTTTATAAGGACAGGCGAAAAATTTTATACAGAGATGTCTGATATTCATAGAGAGAAACACAAGTGTGCATTATTATTTATCGGTAATGGATGATTTTGGAATCCAACTGTCATGACAAGAATCGAAGCCAAGCCACAGCACCAACAAATTATTTCCTTTGTGCTTTAACACTTTCCCGACCAAATATGTGTGTGGATAATTGGTAACTTGAATTTATTTGTGTAGAAACCTCCTCTCATAAATCTACCTTCCCTGTCCTCGAGATATTAGGTCCTTGGTTCGTAAAAGTAAATATTTGCAACCTTGTATATTTCCATGCTCCAGATTGGGGTGTATGGTTTTGCAAATATTCCCTTCACTCGTGATATCCTGATGTAATCTCCAACCTTCGCTTTAGTCATGTGAGTGTCCTATATATTCTTGTACTTGAATATGGTTACAGAGTTTTCCTTGACATCCACTGGTCTCTTTCGTATAGTTCGGTGTACTTTGAGTTTGTAATTCGATACCAGGCGATGTAAGATGTCCAGCCACTTGTAACTTCCTTGTGATGAAAACTTTTCCACATTTCATTCTTCAAAGTGCGATTAAACCATTCCACCATGTTTGCCTTCATAATGATATGTGTCGAGTAGTGGTTTATGCTTCGTTTTGTCATCAAGGCACAGAATGTAGTATTGCAGAATTCTCCTCCAAGGTCTACATGTATAATTGTTTGGGAAGTCCTTTGTTTTGCAAAACAGAGTTCATTGTATTTGACACACCTCTTGCATTTTTAGTCTCTATGGGCACTGCCCAATCATAATTTATGTAACAGTCAATGTCTTTTAACAGATATTTGAATCCTTTATTCGTACATGCATAAGGTATTATTTCAACCATATATGCTTGTAACAAGTCTCGCAAAACAAACACTAGCATTTTACGACGAGTATAAAATGATCTTGCAGGCTTGTGTAACTCACTGACAATATCTGCACGACTCAATCTAGGTATCTGTATTAAAGCAGTTATTTGATAGTACTAGATATTTCATTAGCATGGAAATTACACTGAAGAGCCAAAACAATTGGTACACCTGCCTAATATCGTGAAGGGGCCCCCGCGAGCACGCAGAAGTGCCGGAAGACGATGTGGCATGGACTCGACTAATGTCTGAAGGTATGCAGGAGGCAATTCACAATATGAATCCGACAGGACAGTCCACAAATCCAATCTGCACCAATTTGGGAAAGGGTTCCACTTCTGTCACGTTTAACGATTCTCGTAAGTCGTCGTTTGTCCCGTTCTTTCACAATCTATTTCCGGCCACAGCGATGTCGAAGATTTGATCTTTTACCGGATTCCCGATGTTCGCGGTACACTCACAAAATGGTCGTACGCGAAAACCCAAATTTTATCGCTACCTCATAGATGCTATGTCCCATCTCTCAGGCACCGACTGTAACACCATGTTCAAACTCACTTAAATCTTGATAACCTGCCATTGTAGCAGCAGTAACAGATCTAAGAACGTTGCCAGACGCTTGTTGTCTTATATAGGCGTTTACGACCGCATCGCGTTACTCTGATTGGTTCCATTCTTCTGTTATTTGCGTACGCACGCCTATGCCAGTTTCTTTTGGCTTTCCAGTGTATTTCCTGCTTGTTGAGAAGTAATGAGCAGATGCAGTCTGTCGACAATTTCATTAACATAATTCCAGTAAATGTATTTTCGATTACGACCATCTTCTATTTGTTTTACTTAGATGGAGTCCATAACGAAATACAGCTCCAACATCGGGAAACAACTGTGAAATAATGGCAAGTTTAGGTTGTGTTTCATCCTTTTATTCATTGCTGGCAGGAAGGGTATGCTTCTAGTGTGCTATTGTAAGTTTCAGCAGTCGCTTGTACTCTTGCAGTGCATTGCGAAAATATACAGCATGATTTTAATTAAACAGTAGTTTATAAAGTCTTGTAGCTGGGTGGATCACAACATTTCCAACGTCTACATCATCACTGGCCAGATATAATATTTGTTAATTCACCATGATTGACTTTTTACTTTGTTCGTATATTCCATGTGTTCTATCATTATATGTGGATGGATAAGATCTCAAATAATTACGAAGGGATGAGGTTCGATCACTCATATTTTCCTTTCTTCGTTTGCATACAGACAGCAACAGGTCATCTTCATCTATGCCAGTTCATTTAAGTTCCTTTCGAGACTTCGGTTCGATATCCAGTTTGGTCTTCACTGCTCAGTAAATTGAGACGATGTAGGTTTCATATTGTTGAGTTGCTCGGTAATAGGTTTAAAGGTTTCTTCGTTAGCAATATCATTTTCCATTCTGACACTTTTGACCAGTAAGTATTTTGAGCGAATATTCTTAATCACTTTGAGTAAGTCACTGACAACTACAAACATCATACTAACTACAAAATATTTTTTTTTTCCTTCAAGTTTATGCAATCTTTTTGCGAGGTAGCAAGCTCGAAACAGTTGTCAGCAGGTTTTTGGTATTATCTATGATGTTTTATAGTGTTATTAGACGAGGTATTATCTTATCCAGAACATCATCACTAGTACTCTTCAATAGGTCTTATGTACTTCCTAGTTTCATGTATATCAAAGTTTCCACACCCATAGGGATAACCATGAGTTTACCAACCATTAATTTATGCTACCTTTAACATCATTACTTGTTCTTTCCATTACACTGTGTATTAAAGTAATCATGTCGGCATTCAGGGTCTCGACATGAGCTTTGGTAATGGCGTCTTTGTCTTCCTTTGCATCACCAACATTTTTAATTCGCTTCTCCTGCAGTTACCATCATCATTTGTTCCCATATTTCGTTTCAGTCCATTATGGCCAAATTTTGAAATTATGTAGCTCATCTCTCAATGATATATGATATATTTAAGAAAGGAGAAACCCTTTACTATAATGAGGAAACGTGGATCACTCCAACAACATGCACACATCTTAAAACCATTATACCGATTTTAACCATATTTTGTCAGCGAAAGCAGTAAGAATTATGTTCAGAGGTAAATATTGTTGTTGGTAAGCCATTTTGGTAGATAGCACTACATGAAAAAAGAAGCCTTTTATATGATATCACAAAAACTGCCAAATATAGCACATAAGTGATACTATCATTCACCAGGTAAATGTAAGTAATAAAACTTATTTAGATGCTAATTTTCAAAATGGTGGCCATACAAATATTTTAGGTTTATTTTGTATAAATAACATACAGTTTTACTGATTTGAACCAAATCATGTACACTTAGAGTATCTATTAAAATCATCATATAAACCAAACAACCATTTAAAACGGCCATTTTATAAGATAGTAACACATAAAAACTAAAGCTTTTATGTTATATCTTAAAAAATTCCAAACCAATTTTCTTGATATTTAGCAAGTAATATTATAATACGCTAAGTAAGCACATGTAAATAAACTGTATTAGCACTTATTTTTTAAATGGCATCCACTCAAATATTTTAGGATTATTTTGTATAACTACAAAACCATTTGGCCAACTTCAACCAAATTTTGTACACTGATAGTATGTATTACAAACATCATATAAGCTAACCAACAACCACCTTTATCCTCCATTTTGAAAGATAGCACAGCATGTAAAAATAACTCATTAACATTATATCTTGAAATTTAGTAAACCAATTATCGCCAAAATTGGCACATAAAAAATACTATCATAGACCACGTAAATATAAGTAGACTTTATTATGCCCTTATTTTTAAAATGGTGGTTATATCAGTATTTTAGGATTTTTTGGTATATTTATCCATTTGTCCAATTTCAACCAAATCTTGTATGCTGACAGTATCTATAAGCATCCAATAAGCCAAAAAACTATTGTTGTCTATCATTTTGTAATTGGGCTACATGAATTAATCAAGTTCTTGTGTAATTTCTCGGGAAACAGTTGACAGATTTCTACCAAAATTGGCAATCAAGTATTACTGCCGCAGTTGATACGTACAAATATGTTTCAAACATGTCAGATGCTTATTTTTAAAATGGCGACCATATAGCTATTTTGGAAGAGTATGCTATAGTTTCGAAACCATTTTATCAATTCCAACTTAATTTTATATGGTGAGAGTATATAAAACAAGCATTGAATGTCTCTTCGCGAATCTTCTTTTGTCCTCCATTTTGTAAGTTAGTGCCACACGATTAAATAAAGTTTTTATGTCATATCTCGGGAAACAATTGTCCGATTTCTACCAAATATGGCGAACGAGTAGTACTGTTTTAGGTAATGATAACTGATAGGTTTTAGGTATGTCAGGCATTTATTTTCAAAATGGCGGCAATACAGCTATTTTAGTTTTGTATGTTATGTCATTGAAATCATGCAATTAATTCCAACGATTCTTAGTATGATGGCTGTATATATGTCAACAATAAATGCCCCACATAAAAAATATAGGTTTTTATGATATGCCTCGGAGACCAATCAACCGATTTCCTTTAAATTTTTCTCACAATAAGCGTTATGATAGGCCATATAAACTTATGCGCTTCAGTAGCTCAGGCACTAAATTTCAAAATGATACCCGAGTAAATATTTCAGGTTAGTGAATCCTATCATTCATAACATTACACTGATTACAATCGAAGTTGATGTTCCGTATCCTACCTCCGTGATGCAGTTGATTGCAAGCTAGCTTAATGTGACGAGCTTTTCTGAATTCCAATCCCAGGTAAGGCACTCGTGTATTTTAATTGTCTTTGTACTGTTTCGCGTGTTTCTCGTTTCATCTCTAACCATATTCTTGCAAATGAGACGTGAATGCACACCCACCTTCTAAGCTTTCAAGAACTTCACTAATATTTATTTGCACCTGTGTAGAGGAATGTGGGCTCATTTGTTTTCAGTAACTTATTGTTATAATTTTTCTGTAAACCCTTTTCTTTTCACGGAATTTTCTAATGAATATCTAATATAATAAATAACATAATATAAAATAATGTTTGTTGTATAAAAATTGTTTTTATTTGTGAAAATATATACAATAAAATGTTTGTTTAAACTTTCTTCTCGTATACGAACAGCCCTCTCACTCGGTACATACCCGAGACAGTGAGCACTTCCACGGTCAAGTGGTATACGAAGGATCTCCCCCGGTTTTAACTTACTTTTTACGGAAATTATTCGTGTTAGGTTCACGTGATCGAGCCTTTCGTATACAAGTGCATCTAGATCTTACACTCTGAGGTTCTTGTGACTGCCGCCAGGCAATAGTTAACCCATTCGTGCGTCAGAAGCGGTTTGAATGCCTGGGACATCTCTGAAGTGTACGATGTCAGAAACGCAAGAGCGACGTTACGCCATCAAGTTGTGTTCTGTTAAACGAGACTTGAAAATCTTGGTNGTACGATGTCAGAAACGCAAGAGCGACGTTACGCCATCAAGTTGTGTTCTGTTAAACGAGACTTGAAAATCTTGGTAAAGTTTACGGTGACAGTACGATATCTTGAGATGCATCTTTGGCAACGTTTATTGCGGCGTTTTTGGCTGAGGAAGGCATCATCTGCGGTTTCCGAAACACGTCATCGGCCGCGTTGTTTTTGTTTCCAGTTGTCATAAAATACCGATTTCTAAGGTCTTATATTCCAATGTAATAGAGCCTTTAGAGGCTATTTTATAAAAAAACATATCAATGAATGCATTGGAGGACATATTGCAAAATTGATTGAGAAGCTGGGACAGGTGCGTTGCTCTCAACTGTAACTAAATGAAGGGGGTAAAATTGTTTTTAATCTATTTTTATTGTAAACAATTTTTGTTTCAGACACAGTTTTTATTGAACAACCGACGTATACTGACAGTTAGCTGTGAACTAACAACAATAAATAATTCAGAATTTCTGAACCAGATAGGCGAATGAGTCCGGGAGAGATCTACAGCGTCAGGCAAGATAAATTTATTCCCCACAACTTTTCGCAAAATATATATTTTCCATGTAGGAAAACCTAGTTTATTATCGTATTCCGATGCACTACTTGTGGGAGATGTATTTTCCGTTAATGAAATGCAGTATGACGTAATATTTGTACATATTATAAAGGCTGTAGCAGAGAGGGTTCACAATAATTGTGTATTCGATAGGATAGATGAAGATAGTTCATTGTTTTTAGAGAGATACAAAAATATATCAAGATGATAACAAAGTAAGGCTTGAATGATAAATATACATGTCCATGATGTATTAAACTTCGGAATTTGTTGCGCATTTTCTGAGAAATATTATAAAACGCAAGCTCTTAAATTAGTGAATGAAAAAGTAGGAGTGTAATTACGTTTATTTCTTAGACGAAATTCTGTTAGCGCAAAAATAACGAAGGAAATAATGCTGGGTTCCAATATCTTGTACATAATGGTTGAACAACCATTACTGGTTATGCGTGCGTACTCGAGTGCTAGCTCAAATATTAATGAGTTCTTGGAAAGCTTCCATAATCCGCGCGGAAACTGTAAATGGAATTTATGCGTCGTTTTAGTAGTTAAATCCTCTGTCGTCTCGATGAACTAATGGACTGTTGAGTACTGCACATTGTAGAATTAACATGGCAGGAGACATCGAAGACGCCTGTAACATAAATCGCTTACATACATAATCATTTCAGTTTGAATCTGAATTACTAGCATTTGTGCTATTTTGCCGTCAGCTTTAAAACTTTTATTCGTAAATTTTCTCAAAATTAATAGTGGAACGTCTATTTTAGTAACACTTTTCTTTTTTTCCATAGAAATAAAATAAGATAAATATCTTGAATACAGCATTTTATTTAAATGTGAACTAAACTAGGAACTATCTCGAACCCGTTCGACTTGATGCAGTTGTAAGGAGTGAAAACTGACAATATTGTTTACAACGCTAAATAACTGCTTGGAATACAATTAGTTTACAGCAAATAACGTGGTAACAATTTNCTGACAATATTGTTTACAACGCTAAATAACTGCTTGGAATACAATTAGTTTACAGCAAATAACGTGGTAACAATTTTGTTTGTAAAGCTTGTAAAAACAGGGCATTCTAAACAATTAAGTACACAGTATGTAAATAATTAAAGATTACATTTTTTTAATGAGCTTATTTTTGTATAAGCTACTATTTCGGTAGCCTTTTCTGGGCCGACTCAGGTTATTTATTTGCGGTGCGTGTGCCCATGTCTTTCCCAAAATTCAATAACAAAATCTCGTTGGTTTTTTATTCAGATTTAATGGCAAGATAAGATTACTGATAGTAGGTTATATATGATTAGTTACTCGCCTTTCTTTTCTTCACTTTAAAAATGTCTGTGTTATTTTGCAAGAAAAATCCTTGGAAACCTTACCAAAAAATTCTTTTGTTGGATTACAAAATGTTTTCTTGTAAAATATTCAGTGTTCATGTAATTAAACAACTGAGGGCTTGTATTTCAACATACAATATTGGGAAGTAAATTCAATTATTATTTTCTTGAAAAATTGCTGTGACAAGAAAAAAAAAAAGACAGAAGCGAGAAAAAGTTTTTCGAATTATATATCGTGCCAGTACGGAGGCTTTAAAACACACCCCTTACAATCAGCCCCATGCTTACATCTACTCAACCACTTCGTATTAAATTACTTCTAATATTTTTGATAACTATATATGCATTATTAATTTATTGTGACTACATGAGTAATTTATTGTCTCATACTTAAATGACGTCACCCCTTCGGAACAATTAAGGTTAATTATTTAAAGGACTAACGCAATTCAGAACAACATTATGCTGGCAAGAACCTATTTAGAACTACCATTTTATTAATTTTATTTTTTTTTTACTTCCAATTTTTTTACACAAGTACAACATTTATAACAAACAATTATCATAACATAATTCTAAAATAACATGTTCTAACTCCATACAAAGGAGGAAACTCGCAGTTCGCATAGTGTGATTTCAAGACATCAAATCAAATTCGATATCTTCCTGCCAATATTTCAACTCACTGGAAAATAACTAAATGGTTGTACTTAGGGTAAAAATAAATTCCCTATTTTTTATTAGTTTTATCATGCAGAATGCATTTATGTCCTCATAAAATTGATACCATTTTTCGTGTGAAATTATGGCGGCAAACAAATTAATTATTTTACATGAAATACTTTTATAAAAGGAACATATTTTCGGTGGTTGCTGATATTCATTCACGTACACATTTTCCACTGTTACAGTATACTTTTAAAAATCTGTTGAATCGGCTTCAGATTCAAAGACGTATTCATCTTCTACCAATAAATTTAGACTTCGTCTCGTTTCTATTTTTTCGACTTCTTTTGGTGACAAATGTATAGTTACTGATTATACGTAGGAGTCATTGAAATCTTTCGTAGTATGGAAAATATTTTGAGTTCGATTGGCTGCAGTTGGACTTTTTACATTACCTCGTACACTTAAGGCACTGCCATATATCTTTCCATCGTCTATGGTCATGGTGACTAGTTAATTTAATCTTACACTTGACGTAACTATATGTAACTTCGTTCATATTTCGTGACGATTAAATTACAGGCGATTCCATAGATATTAAAATTGTGCTCGAAACACAAAAGCGCATCCAAACATACAAATAGTGGAAATAAAATATTAACATTACTATCTGCGTCCAGGAACAATGTAAACTGGAGAGCCAAAAAAACTGGCATAGGCGTGCGTATGCAAAAAACAGAGGTATGGAACCAATCAGAGTAACGCGATGCGGTCGGCAGCGCCTATATAAGACAACAAGCGTCTGGCAAAGTTGCTACATCTGTTACTGCTGCTACAATGGCAGGTTATCAAGATTTAAGTGAGTTTGAACGTGGTGTTATAGTCGGCGCCTGAGAGATGGGACATAGCATCTATGAGGTACCTATAAAATTTGGGTTTTCGCGTACGACCATTTTGCGAGTGTACCGCGAACATCGGGAATCCGGTAAAAGATCAAATNCTGACAATATTGTTTACAACGCTAAATAACTGCTTGGAATACAATTAGTTTACAGCAAATAACGTGGTAACAATTTAGTTTGTAAAGCTTGCAAAAACAGGGCATTCTAAACAATTAAGTACACAGTATGTAAATAATTAAAGATTAAATTTTTTTAATGAGCTTATTTTTGTATAAGCTTCTATTTCGGTAGCCTTTTCTGGGCCGACTCAGGTTATTTATTTGCGGTGCGTGTGCCCATGTCTTTCCCAAAATTCAATAACAAAATCTCGTTTGTTTTTTATTCAGATTTAATGGCAAGATAAGATTACTGATAGTAGGTTATATATGATTAGTTACTCGCCTTTCTTTTCTTCACTTTAAAAATGTCTGTGTTATTTTGCAAGAAAAATCCTTGGAAACCTTACCAAAAAATTATTTTGTTGGATTACAAAATGTTTCCTTGTAAAATATTCAGTGTTCATGTAATTAAACAATTGAGGGCTTGTATTTCAACATACAATATTGGGAAGTAAATTCAATTATTATTTTCTTGAAAAATTACTGTGACAAGAAAAAAAAAAAGACAGAAGCGAGAAAAAGTTTTTCGAATTATATATCGTGCCAGTACGGAGGCTTTAAAACACACCCCTTACAATCAGCCCCATGCTTACATCTACTCAACCACTTCGTATTAAATTACTTCTAATATTTTTGATAACTATATATGCATTATTAATTTATTGTGACTACATGAGTAATTTATTGTCTCATACTTAAATGACGTCACCCCTTCGGAACAATTAAGGTTAATTATTTAAAGGACTAACGCAATTCAGAACAACATTATGCTGGCAAGAACCTATTTAGAACTACCATTTTATTAATTTTATTTTTTTTTAACTTCCAATTTTTTACACAAGTACAACATTTATAACAAACAATTATCATAACATAATTCTAAAATAACATGTTCTAACTCCATA
Organism: Clitarchus hookeri; assembly: GCA_002778355.1. Taxonomy (NCBI): domain Eukaryota; kingdom Metazoa; phylum Arthropoda; class Insecta; order Phasmatodea; family Phasmatidae; genus Clitarchus; species Clitarchus hookeri. The sequence continues at coordinate 126,355 of NQII01000589.1, read as the reverse complement.
CAAAGGAGGAAACTCGCAGATCACATAGTGTGATTTCAAGACATCAAATCTGGAATATTATTCGATATCTTCCTGCCAATATTTCAACTCACTGGAAAATAACTAAATGGTTGTACTTAGGGTAAAAATAAATTCCCTATTTTTTATTAGTTTTATCATGCAGAATGCATTTATGTCCTCATAAAATTGATACCATTTTTCGTGTGAAATTATGGCGGCAAACAAATTAATTATTTTCAATGAAATACTTTTATAAAAGGAACATATTTTCGGTGGTTGCTGATATTCATTCACGTACACATTTTCCACTGTTACAGTATACTTTTAAAAATCTGTTGAATCGGCTTCAGATTCAAAGACGTATCATCTTCTACCAATAAATTTAGACTTCGTCTCGTTTCTATTTTTTCGACTTCTTTTGGTGACAAATGTATAGTTACTGATTATACGTAGGAGTCATTGAAATCTTTCGTAGTATGGAAAATATTTTGAGTTCGATTGGCTGCAGTTGGACTTTTTACAATACCTCGTACACTTAAGGCACTGCCATATATCTTTCCATCGTCTATGGTCATGGTGACTAGTTAATTTAATCTTACACTTGACGTAACTATATGTAACTTCGTTCATATTTCGTGACGATTAATTTACAGGCGATTCCATAGATATTAAAATTGTGCTAGAAACACAAAAGCGCATCCAAACATACAAATCGTGGAAATAAAATATTAACATTACTATCTGCGTCCAGGAACAATGTAAACTGGAGAGCCAAAAAAACTGGCATAGGCGTGCGTATGCAAATAACAGAGGTATGGAACCAATCAGAGTAACGCGATGCGGTCGGCAGCGCCTATATAAGACAACAAGCGTCTGGCAAAGTTGCTACATCTGTTACTGCTGCTACAATGGCAGGTTATCAAGATTTAAGTGAGTTTGAAAGTGGTGTTATAGTCGGCGCCTGAGAGATGGGACATAGCATCTATGAGGTAGCGATAAAATTTGGGTTTTCGCGTACGACCATTTTGCGAGTGTACCGCGAACATCGGGAATCCGGTAAAAGATCAAATCTTCGACATCGCTGCGGCCGGAAAAAGATCTTGAACGAATGGGACAAACGATGACTGACGAGAATCATTAAATGTGGCAGACATGCAACCTTTTCTCAAATTGGCGCAGATTTCAATGCTGAGGTATCAAAAAGTGCCAGCGTGCAAACTTTTGAACCGACCATCAGTGATATGGGCTTTTGGATCCGAAGACCCACTTGTGTACCACTGTTGACTGCACGACACAAAACTTTACATCACGTCTGGGCCCGCCAACACCACCATTGGACTGTTGATGACTGGAAACACGTTGCCTGGTCTGACGAGTCTCGTTTCCAATTGTATCGGGCGGATGGACGTTTACGGGTATGGAGACATCCTCATGAATCCATGGACCCTACATGTCAACAGGGGACTGTTCAAGCTGGTGGAGGCTCTGTCATGGTTTGGAGCGTGTGCAGTTGGCGTGAAATGGGACCCCTGATACGTCTATATATGACTCTGACAGGTGACAGATACGTAAGCATTCTGTTCGATCACCTACACCCATTTATGTTCATTGTGCATTCCGATGGGCGTGGACAATTCCAGCAGGACAATGCGACACGTCACACGTCGAGAGTTGCTATGGATTTTTGGACTGCCCTGCAGGATTCATGTTGTGAATTGCCTCCTGCATACTTTCAGACATTAGTCGAGTCCATACCACGTCGTCTTGCGGCACTTCTGCGTGCTCGCGGGGGCCCCTTCACGATATTAGGCAGGTGTACCAGTTTTTTTTGGCTCTTCAGTGTAAGTCGGCATGTGTCCTTGTGACCAGCTGGAAATGGTCAATTGTATGGACTGTAATTTTTCTCGATTTTTCGAGTTCCCTGTAATCTGGGTCAAGAGTTATGTCGACGAAAACGTACATGGTGGCTAAATCGACATCTCATTTGGTGGTGAAATCGACAGTTAATACATTAGCATCACCTAGGTGATGAAAACGTAAACAAATGACAAACTAAAACATTTTTATACGGGGTGGAGTGCATTAGATAAAATGAGAAAATGTGAGGGGTGGAGGCCTGTCGACTAGTTAACCAATGAGAAACATTAGCGAGGTTATGTCTTCTGCTGGACTTGTAACTGAGGTAACTTATGGAAATGTAAATTTGTTATATAAATTTATTAATAATTTCTGTTATTTTTCTTATGTATAGGATGTGTTTTATTTTATATATTTAGGTTTTTTACGGTTATGGGGTTGTGAAACAATGGTTCAATTAGTCAATAAGTCAATAGAATAATGGGATAATTAGTCAATGGGCCGATGGGCCAATGANGTGAAACAATGGTTCAATTAGTCAATAAGTCAATAGAATAATGGGATAATTAGTCAATGGGCCGATGGGCCAATGATTCAATGGGTCACAGTACAATGGTTCAATGGGTAATGGGTAATGGGTAATGGTTCATGGGTCATGGGGTATTGGATCATGGATAAAGTGTCAAGGTTTATTTTAGGAATGGGTTGAAATTTTTTCGGAATGGTTTTGGGAATTTTTTAGAATTTTTTAGTGTCATGGTTACTGTGGTCAAGGTCGAAGGTAAATGTCACCGTCTTCTAACATGGCTGACGAGATGGACACTACTTGACCTGTTGAGGGCCGGTCATATGGGGAGTTTAGACAATCCACCTGTCATCGAACACCGGACCTCCTAAATGTAAATTTTTTAATAAGTATTTTTAATTTTTTTTAAATAAAAAATTTTTTTTGGGAGTTTATAATTTTTTTGCAATTTGTTGGATTTATTAATTTTAAAGTCACGGATATGGCGTCACGGTCAAGATCAAAAGTCAAGGTCAAAGGTCACCTGAATCCAACATGACGGTTGAGTGACGGCACAACATGGCGGCCGGCCGGCTCTGGCGCCGTATCCAGGTGCCAGTTTTGTCTCATTTAAAATACATTGTCCCTTGACTCAGATAATTATTTTAACTCAAATTGACCCAAAATGAATTCGTACAATTTTCTAGGCTGTACACAGGCATCCTCCTGAAAACCAACTGGAGACAGCATATTTTCAAGGACGTATTTTTCACGCTGTGATGATAGCTAATGTAGCGAAAATTATATCTGAATGACATGCAGTAAANATTTTCAAGGACGTATTTTTCACGCTGTGATGATAGCTAATGTAGCGAAAATTATATCTGAATGACATGCAGTAAACTTAGCTGTTCATATATAATTGAGTATTATTACTCTTGAAACAAATAGACGCTAGATATAAACATAAACTAACAGATATATAAGTTACATAAAGCAATAATGTACATATAAAATGCGACATTTTGTAGATATATATACATACGGCGTTCGGTATATTTTATTGGCATGCCTGATATCTCAAACGTTTATNTGCGACATTTTGTAGATATATATACATACGGCGTTCGGTATATTTTATTGGCATGCCTGATATCTCAAACGTTTATGCTAACTCCAAACGAATGCTGAGCCCGTTAATTAACACAAGATTTGGTCAATCATTTCCCCATTTCTGATATCTGGAGCTACTGGTTCCGTTTGTAAGGACTCATCTTCTGACGAGACGTTAAGACACTTTTCGCATCTTATTCATCGTGATTGGTAAAAATCATATAAATAATTTTTTGTGGCTTTGATTATTGCACGTTAAGAAAATAAATACGGAAAAGTGCTGGTAAAATGTTTGGTATCCCCAGAACTCATAATGCTATTGAAATAATTTTTCCGTAAATTCCCCATAACTTTCCGTGATTTAGAGAAAAATATCCGTAAATTTTTCAGTTTTTCTGTATTTCTGGGATATAAAAAGACATTATGAAGAAAGAATTAATTTCCACGGTGTACAACAAATACATTGATAGGTGTAAAAATGTCGTGTTCCGTAGTGGGATTGCAACTAATTTTAAAATTTTTGTAGTTCATTGTCTTGACCACTCGTCTATCACGCTATTGAAAGCGGTTCGACCAGCTAAACATTTATTTACAGCAATAATCTGATCAAATGTTTATGGTACCATTTGGGTGTTATGGAAGTATTCATAAATGGCTTGATAGGTGACTTTTGCTTTCGTGACGTTTGAAGGTGGTGATGTGAATATCCTAAGTACTTCAGAAATGATAATCGTCTGGTAACAGCAGCAAAGATTTCTTCCTGTATTCTCGGGATAGTTTGCAGCCGAAATCCGAAGCTTAAGGAAACAAAAAGGTGAGNGCAGCAAAGATTTCTTCCTGTATTCTCGGGATAGTTTGCAGCCGAAATCCGAAGCTTAAGGAAACAAAAAGGTGAGCGAGTGCAGAGATTTGGGCGACTCTTACCATCGAGGTCTTGAGAACCGATGAGGGTTAAACGATGTGAGTAGCGCTGGAATGAGGGGCGGAGGAAACCGGAGATCCCCGAGAAAACCCGCCGGCCAGTGGCATCGTCCCGCTGGGAATCGAACCCGGTTCGCCTTGGTGAAAGGCGGGTAGTCTATAACCAATACACTACCGCGGCCCTGAAACAATGAGCTGTTCCGTATTTTCAATGAACGGAGTTCGTTGCAATTTTTCGTCATTACGGAACGCATTTCCGTACATCAACTTTATATGTCCGTAGAAACTTGCGTGAATAAAGAGAAAATGTTTACAAACCATGTGGCTGCAATGTAAAAGAGCGGCACTTTCTGTATCGCTCCTTCCGTACAAGGCGGCAGTCGACAAGCTGATTGAACGACCTCGGATATCGCCGAGATCTGCCAGACACTCCGTCGCGTCTTATATTCCCGGCCACATAGCCGAGGAAAATAGTTTCACTCGTGAACGCCTGCAATTTTGCTTTGTTCTTCTTTCGCTTTATTATTATTTTTTCTGTAAGTGTAAAAAGAAAAGTGCGCGAAATACACGACCGGGCTACGACCATTGGGTGTCAGGAGCTCCGAACATTTTAGAAAGAATAGTTTTAAAGACTATTCAAGAGCGCGATTATTACACAGATTTCGAGGATAATTTATAACTTCCTGACATTATATCGATAGCAATTTGATAAAAATAGCAAATAGTTCGAAAAATTATTATTCATCATGTTTTTAGTGTCACTATGAAAATTCTAACATAAAATATAAATTAGTGCAAATTTCAAAATTTAATTTATGACAAAATCTGGTTTGAATTGAAGTATTTATTGAAGTCCCAAGGAAAGGTATGTAGCACAATTCTTTTAATTCTGACAATTGGCGCAGCTGCGACAAAGGATTAAGCTTTAAGTTTTATCTTAAAAGCTAAAATTGAAATAAGGACGAGCCACACGACAAATTTCCAAGAAATATCTTTCGTGAAATTACATAATAACATTAATAATTATTTTAGCTGCAGCGCAGCATATTAATTTTAATCAATCTACAGATTTATAAGAGTATTATTACATTCATACTATAGACGCGTAACGCATATTGTAAGTAGAAGCATCTCTGACCNCGTCGGAGTCAGTTGAATCAGAAGTTCGCGAGAGTCAGTTGAACGAGTGCATGAGTTGCATCAGTCGAGTCAGTGATATCGCACACCGAGGTCGGAGGTCGGATCCCGTCAGAGTCAGTGAGTTAGGGTGAGTCATATCACCACGCCTAGAGGAGAANGAGGTCGGATCCCGTCAGAGTCAGTGAGTTAGGGTGAGTCATATCACCACGCCTAGAGGAGAATCAGTGATGCAGACAGTCGTCCATAACTCCGTGCGCCGGGAGGCGCTGAACCAGAGTCAGTTAGAATCAGTCAGAGCAGTCGTATCACCCAATTGGGACGCGAAGCGCGAGACAGAACCAGGGAGTCGAATGGTGGCCTCACGAGAGGCACCACCCCAAGAGGAAGTAGACGGTGCCAGATGGCGATGGAGCATCACGTCGGGACGCAGAGGGCGATACTGAAAACGGAAGGGGAGAGAACATGGAACAGCCAGTCCGTGGAACTGGTGTATATATGTTTATAATTTGTGTATATAATGTGTGTGTGTGTATATATATATACACACACACATCTAAAATTCCTCTTATTTGTTTTATATGTTTTAGAAAAGTTTTTTTTCTTTCACAAAACAACGTAAAAGGATTTAATATACTAAACAAACAAGAAAATAATTTTAGTCCCTGGAACGGACATTTTTCAACTCTGAACAATGACCACGTGTGAACATATATTCTAATTATTACAGTGCATTACAACAGTTATTTTTTCGTTATAAACGTGTCGATAAAAATAAAGGAATATTAATATAATGTATATTTAAATCGACAGCCTGAAAATTACAGCGTTTTGAATACTGGCGCAATGAAACACGCAAATAAATTCAACAGTTGGTGGAACTACATGCACTGTCCGTTTCGTGTTTCATAACCCAAACATAGANGAAACACGCAAATAAATTCAACAGTTGGTGGAACTACATGCACTGTCCGTTTCGTGTTTCATAACCCAAACATAGAAACACGTAAATTTTGCTGATTCATTTGGTAAAAGGTTATACTTTAAAGTATCGTGTATTGTTGATTGTTAAGGAGGTAGTGGTTAACGTATCTTCGACAGACACGTCGTTAGAGGCGGAAAAAAAAACATTCAAGTAAGAACGGGAAGGAATCGGTCATGGCCTGTATTTAGGATCCGTATAAACGTTTGCCCATATCAGGATGGTTGGTCAGGGAATTGAACCTGTGTCCTCCAGCATTACAGTCCAGTATCTTATCATCCGCCACCTCGCTTGCTCTCTGTATAAATACAAAGAGCCATTATCGTCTCCTGTGTATTATTAGTTCACGCCATCAAGGACGTAGCTAAGCAAGCGTGGTCGTAGTCATAAGTTAATGAAACTTGAGATATATCCTGTCACCGAATGTGTTATCATAATTTATGTTATATACCTTTCTCCAAACATTTGATCATTGTCTGGTTACATTGTGAGAAGGTATATTTTCATCGCAAGGTTTAGGAAATAATATTTCGCCACTAGGTAATTATTAGAGCTGTCTCCGCCATGCAGTCCGCGTGTGCTCACGCGTGTGTGTGCGAGTGCGTGCGTGCGTGTGAAATGAACTGTGCTTCAAACGCAATAGCAGACCAATTTCACAAAGGTAAGAACAATAATTTCCGGCAAAATATTGCNAAATGAACTGTGCTTCAAACGCAATAGCAGACCAATTTCACAAAGGTAAGAACAATAATTTCCGGCAAAATATTGCACGAAAAATCTCGACGTTACTTATTAGCAATTTCCGCGAGTTTTGTGGCACGTCAATGATTTTACTAACAGAATAACTGTGTAGTGCGTAGAGTGCGCACGACGTTTCGCCTCAAGAATTAAGCTAAACTGGAGAGTGCCATACTTTAATGATGAAAGGATCGCTTAATTAATTCGTCCAATTTTGATATCGAAGCGTTGGAAAGATGTAATTTGCATACCACAACAGTATCTTCTTCTTTCTCAAATTGTTTAACAATTATCTTTCTATATGTTGACCAATATTTGTATTATATTTTTGAGAAGCGCAACAAAAAATGGTGACATATCGAACGAAAAAGTAATTACAACGAAAGCTTTGCTCAATCGCCAATCAAGTGATATATAGCAGATAAATAGTACGTGCACATGGAAATAATTACAAATACTGTTTAAGTTCAAGAAAATATGAGAAATGCACTATTGTGTCTATGGTGACAATTCCTGAAGTATTATTGGGAATACTTTGTGAAATATCGTTATATCCCATTTAAGTGAATTTATATTTTTAATTTAATTTTGCAAGTGAAACCATTTTAAATAATTTCTCTCCACACGCACTTTTTTTTTACGCGGAGTCGCAGATTTTTACATTTCCAAATAATAGTTTCATTACAATAATCTTTTTGCTGTTAGAGTAAAAATTTACGAAGGAAAGTAGCATTCGTAGGATAAAAACAATTGTAATGATATGGTGGTTTTAAAAACTGAAGTTAAAAAAAAAACATTTTTCATGGAGAAAAAGTAATTATTTAAGAGTTTACCTCCCAAATTATTTTTCCTTGTATCTCCAAACCATCAACACTGTTATTGAACCACTGTTTACCTGTCCCAAAGTTTTAAATTCAACAGCCTCGTAACTTGATCTACCAGTTATTTTTCCCAATGTTATAAATTCATAATCTCTAAATAGCGATGTGACACACATGTGTGTCACATGGAGCAATATTCATCACTAAATAACACTAAAATTTCTTCCTCAATGACAGACTTTTAGAATTTGAACTAACACTTTTACTATACTAAACCTTAATTTTCTTTCCCAAGGGGCCGAGGAGGCGCAACGGCTAGACTGATCGCCTCCCACCAACGCGAACCGGGCTCGATACCCGGACGGGTCGCTCCCGGATTTCGCACGTGTGGTAATCGTGTCGGACGAAGTTGCTGGTCGGCGAGTTTTCTCAGGGATCTCCCGTTTCTTCCCCGCCCTTGCGTTCTAGCGCTGCTCCGCACTCACCTCGCTTCACCCTCATCAGATCTCCAGACCCCAATATTAAGATCCGCCTAAAACTCTCCACTACGCTCTTTTTCCAGCACGCGTTTGTAATAACGCCCTCATAAAACCCATATTGAGAGAGAGAGAGAGAGAGAGAGAGAGAGAGAGCGCGCAAAGGAGTGGTATAAAGAGAAGAGGTTATGACATAATAAACAAGAAAGCGAAAGTTTAAGTACATTTAGGTAGTGTGTTTATACAACGATAGGTGGGAGATACTTTATTATAATGGTTGCCGAACTTAAGTGCTTGTAAACTAAATCAAGCCACAAGACTGGGCAGGAACTATCACCAGTCTGGCTGCACAAGCCTTCCTCTCCGTGTTTATGGACACCTCTCACCTTTAAAGACACGATTTTACTTCCTGCTTGCATTCAAACTTCTAACTTATAGTTTTAACTTATTTGTATTACGGATCAAACAGAGAGAATATAGATTTGTTGGTGATGCCTAGTAAAGTCTATTGGCGATTTCTTCATATTTTTTTAAAATCTAATCTTTGAAAAATTACCCCATGTATGGCATGTTTGGTTCTTTTCGAAATATGCCATGCAACACGAGCGTTTTATAATTATATCAATAAAAGTACATTCATTTAAGTTAAATTGAAATGTTACTTATTATTATCTATAATTTTAATATTTCTTTCATAACTGATATGAATAACATATATTGAGGAAGCGAGCGTGCCGGTAATGCCCAATAATAAATAGTTCTTATGCAAAATAGTGTTACATTAAGTGCGCAAAAATTCGGTGTATTATCCCGTTGGGGTGGAATTTTATAGATTCGGTTAAGTTTTGTTTGCATGAAGTGGAGGAGTATTCTAGAAGTAGAACTTTTTAAGGACTTCAGAAAAATTGGAAGTAACCGTGAATGGGCTATACCTGACGGCACTCTCGAGTAGATATTACACTTAACCGAAACGGAGTTATGAATGCCACTGGTGGAAGCATTTGGGCACCGTTCTCCGAAGACACATCATGAATGCCGAGCCCTCGCGAGTCGACCCGAAGTAAGCGACTAGTCCCATCTAAAATGCCTCATTTCGAATGTTCACGGTTGTTGCGACCATACTTGTTAGTGGAATCAAGCAAGTTAGAAGTTTACCTGAGGGAGCAACAATTAGAACGAACGAGGTTAATTACACGAAGCTATTATCGCAGATTAATCAGAAATACAGATAATCAAAATTTCTTATCGTAGGAATTGATTAAAATTGAAATTATCACGTAAATGTGGCACGTTGATTGTGTTCTGGATGCAAGATTCCCATCTTGAAATTGGTTCCGAAGGCTGATTAAAAATAATCTGATTACGGTAGTTGGACCAGGAAGCCGCCCAGAAGACCGATGTGCCATCTTGTTCACCAGCATCTTGTACAGAAAATGCCTTGTTAAAGGGGACCATGTGTGAAAGCAGTACTTTTACATAATTTTCAGAGGGTTTTTCGGAAGTTTTGGCATGACATGCCATAAGTAGTAGTTTCGAACGCCTTCTTACATTGTTAGATATTCGCCGGCTTGATTATTGTCGGAGCGGATGGAAGATAGATAATGAGTGAGTGAGTGAAGAGATTTGGGTTGCTCTTAACATCGAGGTCTTGAGCGCTGACGAGGGTGAAGCGAGGTGAGTGGAGCAGTGCCGGAATGCAAATGGCGGGGCAAACGAGATATTCCTGAGAAAAACCCTCTGACTAGCATCATCGTCCACCACGATTCCGACATGCGAAAATATGGGGGTTACCCCACCGGGAATCTAACCAAGTTCACCTTGGTGGGAGGTGAGTAGTCTAGCCACTACACCACCATGGCCCCTATAAGAAAAAAAATGTGTATCTTATATTCCATCAGTGCTCCGAGATCAATCAAGGTAGTGCATTTTTAACAATGTAAGAAGGTGTTACAAATTATTATTTATGTCTTCTTGCCTTGTGGATAAACCTTCTGAAAAACCAGAAGTGATCAAAATTAGGTAAATATGCTGCTTTTGTGCTCCATTCCCTCTTAACTCTTCTATTAACCTATATCGCCCCCCCCCCTTTTTTTTACTGGTTTAATTTGCTGCCCACTTGCCTGCTTACACTTCTGTGTGAGATGGTGCGTGCCAGCAGGTTGCTAAAATAAGAACTCCCCACATCATCGAAGTTATATGGCCAAAAGGAAAGTTTATTAAATGGTTGTATAAAAAACGTGTTAAATTATGAGTGAATTGTATGCATTTAAAATACGATGATAGTTCCTGGCCTATTAATTTGACAGAATTTTTCTCTACGAGAAAACCTTCTGGAGGCGAAGTACAAGAATATAACTGTAACGCTCAGTGTTGGTGAGTCGCTATGTGAGGAAAGTGCAGCCGGTGGTAGCGAAACAAAGCCATGTTGTTCATATTTGAAATTGAAATGTTTGTAATGGCGTGGACTTCATTTCCTTTATTCGGGAAAAGACATAATTATAAATTAGAGTGTTAGAAAAATTGAGCTAGTAGGAGTCTTGCATCAGCACTTGTGACTTCTGATTTGATCAAGACGCCAACCCACGTAACAGGAGCTTTGGCCAAGGTCATAAGGCGTTCCTGCAGACAATTTAATTTCTCGTAGTACAATTTGTTTCTCTTCAACCACGTCTGGCAAAATGTGCCATCGCCAATGTCAAAAATAGCTTTGGAAAATTGCAGTTAGAGACGATAAAGAATTTAGTCACATGGAATCCACGTATTAAATACTTTGAAGAGCAAAAAAAACTGTTACACCTGGCTAATATCGTGTAGCCCCCCCCCCCCTTTAGCACACAGAAGTGCCGCAAGACGACGTGGCATGGACTCGACTAATGTCTGAAGGTATGCAGTAGGCAATTAAAACCATGAATCCTGCAGGGCGGTCCACAAATCCAATCTGCGCCAATTTGAGAAAAGGTTCCACGTCTGTCACGTTTAATGATTCTCGTCAGTCCTCGTTTGTCACGTTCTTTCACGATATTTTTCCGGCCGCAGCGATGTCAAAGATTTTATGTTTTACCAGATTCCCGTTATTCACGATACACTCGTGAAATGGTCGTACGTGAACATCCAAATGTTATCGCAACCTCGGAGATGCTATGTCCCATCTCTCGTGCCCCGACTATAACACCACGTTCAAACTCACTTAAATCTTGATAACCTGCTATTGTAGCAACAGTAACCGATATAGCTGCCGACCGCATCGCGTTTCTCTGATTGGTTTCATACCTCTGTTATTTGCATACGCACGCCTATACCAGTTTTTTTTGGCTCTTCAGTGTAATAGCAAGAGTGGAGAAGGAATCAGCTACGGCATGCATGTAGTAAGGAGCCAGCCCAGCATTCGTCTGGAGTGATTTCGGGAATCCGTGGAAAATTGAAGTCAGGATGGCTGAATCGGGAATCGAACTGCTATTCTGCCGAATACAAGTAGTGTGTGTTACAACTGCGCCACCCCTCTCGGCCAAAAAAAAATGGACATTCTTTTTGTTGCCACTTGTTTGAAAACAACTAACATGACTAACAACTGCAGCACATAAACCTGTAATAATATGAACAAACTTTGATTTGTTTTTACGGTATCCGGTAATTTATAGTTTGAAACATATTTTGGGATTTTTGTAGTACGTATTTTTGCGGTTTGCATCCAACGTCACGAAATTATATATTATTTTTATTCTGCATAAATTCTTAAACATACAGCCTGTTCACGGTTAGGTGAGCACTTTGGTAAATCCCTTCTTAGGATCTACTTTTTTACAAATTTTTTATGCTTCCATAGTATGCAAAATTAACTTTGTTATTCAACCCATTATTCTGTGCGTCAGTCATAGTGAAACGTTTAGAACGTTAGGAAAGTTTACGTGTTTCAAGTTCGTTTACTGACATAAATGAAATTAAACAAATTCAGTGTCCACAAATTTAAACATAACACTTTTATAACGAGGTTATGTCATAGGCCTATTTTCCCTGCACCGCTGCCAACTAACCTGGAAGCATGCCGGTTTGTGCGTCATTTAAAATGTGTGCAGTTATGGGCGGCGTATTGTTATGAATGTTTATCTGGACTATATTCAGTAATGTACGAAACAGCTGTAAGTAGTCGTCACGTGCACGCACGAGCGTACATTTACCAAAGTGTTTCGTCCTTAGAAAACCATAAGTTTTGAAATTAATTGCATAACTGACTGGAGTACCAACTGACTTAACGCCAGCAATACATGGAAGGCTTTTGTGCTTGGCAAAACCCGTACATGCAACTCTTCGTTTCCTTCATAATGCGCAGCATGCTCACGAAAGGTGTTCGGATCGCTGTGTGCAGGCGCATCAGTGTACACCATCCTGCTACCGACCAGTCACGCGTATCGAACTCATGTGGTGTGAAGTACAACTGCTTCGTGCGCTGATATGAATTGATTTTCTCCGTCTTAATTAATTATAATAATTAGTTTTAAATATAAAATAAAAAAATACGTTAATATTCTCCTACTTATGTACCGTCCAGATTTGATGTTTCCTTCCTTCCGTTACTAAATTTACTACCTTAAATAAATAACTTTGTATTACTGTTTTCGTTATAAGAAATATTATTTGAAACCAAGAGTTTAGATATAGCACCATCCCTATACGAAATTCATGTAATTATTTTACTATAAAAATACCATACCATGTCAAAAAATCTATTTTTGAGATAATTCTTTGTAATATAAAAGATAACATTGGAGATTATTAATTTATTTTAGTTTTTTAAAACTAATATAACTGTGTTTGTGGTTCATAAATTTCAAAACTAATATTTAGTAATTTTGGTATTTATCCTGTTATGGAATATTTTAATTGTCTTCCAAAACACACATAACATTTCACCGTAATTAGTATAAAAAATATGAACAGATGATGTTACAACATTTTCCTCAGGAACATTTTGTTGTGCTGTTTAGGATAGAATGTAACAACAAACCAGGAAGACAAGAAATAATAAACCATGTGCAATAAAAGTTTAAAATATAACGACCCTTAAATCTGAGAGAATCCAATTGATTAGACAAGCGAGTTTCTTTAAAATATTTATTTTTTCTCTACAAAATGTTTGAAAATGACAGGGCTTCGATTGGGGTCACATAGTACTCGGATTTACCAGTCGGCTCCGATTACGTTAAACCCGGATCCGGGCGTTGTTTTCCACGGACGACCTTTTGCATCGGCTACAAAGGAGAATTTCTTCGTTGTGATAACGTCGACTTCACTCCACCTCTCGGCTCTTAATAAATATACGGCGAGCTGACTGTATTGCTAACTGGAAAGATAAATACATTTAATACCGAGATAATGTATATTTTAAATTATTTTTGAGAATATTCTGCGTAATAACATAATTTAATAAAAGTTTAAACACTGGTAATAGTTTTATCTTTAAAATAAACCTGATGATTTCAAAATTTTTTGGTTTGGAAACAACAGAAATTTAAGTTTTATGCGACTTTTTAAAGTTTAAATTATAATGAATATCTGAATAACATGTTAATTATACTTCCTCCATACTTCGAAGCTAAACAGAATCTTTAGCAAACGAATCAATAATCGGGACGTACGCCATTGCAACACTTTACTGTAAATTGCGGAAATCCCAAAATATAAAAAAATCATAAATTTAATAATTATAAAATTTTAACGAAAAACTAGTCATGTGGATTGTCGTGAGAATATGTATGAGCGTGAAAACGGGACTTTTGTCAAGGCGAACCACACGTAATTGAAGTAAGCTGGTTGCATTTGTCTGTGTTTGCTCCACTGTGTCGTCTATGTATAGTCCATACAAGGTAGAGTGAGCACTTTTGAAAGCCCTCACATTTGGAATATCTCTAAATAGTATAAAACAAAGTCGCTTATCGTTGTCTGTCTGTGTATTCACTTAGTACTTCTAAACTACTTGATGGATTTTGATGCGGTTTTCAACATCATTTAGAGAATTTACTCAGACACTTTCGGCGTTTAAAACATTTATATTTAATGTAAGGATAGTAGAGAAATGTAGAACCGTTTATAATCAAGTCGTAAAAAACAGCTTTAAGGGCACTTACATGGCTTGCGCTGACTAAACCATAATAGATACAACAAATTAATTTACAATACGATTGTAGCTCTCAAAAGGATCTACAGAAAATTCAGCGATAGCATGTGTTTATCTTTTAAGGAAGACCCACAGTAACCATTTTTGTCTTTCAATGTATCGCTGTAAAAGCTAAATTGTTACCGGTCGAAGCCGGGCCGGTTCGCTAGTTAGTCGACAAACATATTTTATGTTAGCCTAAGACGTTAACCTCCGAGTACGTTAGAATATACACCCTGCGTTTATTACTTACATTGCCATATTTATTTAAAAAGTTTGTTAAAGCATAAAATACGGGTTAAAGTAAAACGTAACTAGGGCCTCAAAAGTGCTCACATTACCGCGAATAGCATAACATTCATCGGTCATTGTGTTCATATGTGCTGTCTTTGTTGCGTCGTGTAGTAATTATTTTGTCATCGCCTGCGTTGTTTTTTATTCGTCTCTCCTATCGGTGTTCTTGTGACTTTTTTCCTAGGGTATAAGAATATATCTGTTTGGAGGAATAATTTTATGTTAATATGTTAATCAAATGTTTGTCGCCAACATAAACCACTGGTGCGATTTTTATTTTGGTTCCTTTTTCTTATGCATAAATTATTTTTCACTTTATATTAATTTTTAATTTTTTTTTGCAATTTACAGAAAAGTGCTGCAATGGCGTTAGTTGAAATTAATATTACAACTTATTTCTCCCTCCGTTTGCAAGAATCAGCCTAAGATTATATAATCGCAACATAACGTCTTAGGCAATGGGAAGGTTCTTATCACTAAGTTCCACCTGTATAAACTTGGAAAGGGACTTGGGAACCATATGGGAAAGGCTGTCGCCAGCGCAGCTGGCCGGTGTCGAACCCATGACTTCCAAAATACGAATCGACACTTTAAGGCACCCGCCTACCTGTTGTTTGAACGGACTCGCAGAAATGTTCGAAATACAGGGTTTCTGCGAACCTTAAACCCAAGGTGATTATCTACGAAAAGAACACGCACTTTATATGATGCTTGTTGAATGATTCGTATGGTAGATTGGGTACGGTTGTGCCATTTTGCATTTGATCGGCCATAGTTTTGTATGTATACCAGTTAGCTAAACTAAAAGTGCTTTTTCGTATAATTTCTACATAACCCTACATATAATTAATTAAACTTTTATCCCTAAACATAACGGTTTGCACACAGGAGCAAGATAAAAAAAAAAGGTAAAATGTCACAACCGACCACACCCCAGGGGCCGTTGTGACAGTGCTTGGGGTCGAAAGTGGCAGGTTTAATAATACTTTGAAATGGTCTGAAATCACTTTTATTGCAACACTCTTGCATTAATATTACATAACATTCTTTTGAAAAGAAAAGGAACAGAAAAAAGTATGTTTGGGAACACTTCAATCACTTATAACTAATAAGGCACTATAGCATTTATATACATAAAAGGTAATTATTAAAACCAGTCTTCACATTACAATGAGTCTCAAAATTTTTGTTTTACCTAGAAACAAGCATAACTATGCATAATCAAAATATAAAATAAATGTTAATTAACATCATAAATATCAAGATTATCTTTCTAGATAGAAACTAGCTTTACAGGAACTCTTTAAGATTAAAAATAAAACATTAATAAACGTAACCTCATAATCTTTGAAATAAAAACATGACAATGTGTTCTTCAACGAAAAATAAACATCTTTGTATCAACATCTGAACAAGGACATTCGATTAATTTGAAACATTTCTGCTGCTTGTCGCAGAGATACACCTCGTTTTGTTTCAATATATGCATTTTCCTATTGAGTAATGTCTTGCCTCCCCCTTTCGGTATTCCGCGAGCGTTGTCTGGGCATCTTAAACAATAAAACACAACTTTAACTTATGTCACAACCGTACCCAACGCTCTTTTTTTTNAAAACAAACACCATGCCAAAATGAAATAATCTATGAACAAAGTAATCACTGCTTTTTATTTACTAATGTATATGTTATATAGATAAATAACACTTAATACTCAATCTGTACATATGTAACAAAAATTATTAAAAGAAATCGAACAAAAATACCTACTTTTGACTGTCAAAAACAAATGCGGGTCTCTCCTAGCGTACGCAGCGCGCAGCGGCTGACGCAATACTGTGACACGGGTTCAGACATGCAAGCCCCTCCCTTCGCCGTTACCACAACTCGCTAATCAGTATACTTTGGCTAATATTTCGACTGTCACTTTCGTACCCTGGCACAACCGTACCCAGTCTACCCTAATAGGCAACTTGTGAGACGGACACCGCAATTGAAATAGCACATGAATGGAAGCATATTTTATATTGTATCTGGAGTTCTAATGGTCGTATGAATGTCTTTCAAATGCGTATGTATTCCGCATAAGATAAGGAGTTCGTGTAACGGAAGTGAAGGGCACATATGAAAATTAATTTTGATGCAGCAGTTTGAAGTAGGAATAAGCTAAAAGGGATCAACCGGGGCTGATGAATGTGTTCACGCCGGATTAGGAGGAAGTCAAGACAACGCCATTTCTCACTGTTCAAACACGTGTTGAAAGCTTCTCAACTCGAGGTTCAAGGAGCGAGCTAGCCACGCCTACAGGTGTCTTCAGAAATGGGACACCTATTATGTAATTACGCATAAACATCACTAATATACACTTAAGGAATGTGCGATTTCTTATACAAAGACAAACAAAGGCCAGGGGCAGCGGTGGTGTAGTGGTCAGACTACTCGCCTCCCACCTAGGTGAATCGGGTTTTATTCCCGTCAGGAGGGGAGGGGGTGTCACTCCCGGATTTTCGCAAGTAGAAATCGTGCCCGACGACGCCGCTCGTGGGTTTTCTCGATGTGGCTTTGTTTGACCCGCACTTGCATTCCGGCGATGCTCCATACTCACCCCACCTCACTCTCGTCGGCTCTCAAGTCTCTGACGTTAAGAGCCGCCCAAACCTCTTCACTCCGCTCTAGGTTCACGTGTCTTATCTGTAGTCGGACAGCGTATCGCCACACTTGCATACATTACACGCACGCAATGCTGATGGAACCGAGGCCTGAACCTGTGTCCGTAGCCGAATGCTACCCGCACGTAATATTCGGGTTTGAATCCGAATGAGCAACCGGCAGCTTGTCCTGTTGTCGTTGCAGAGCTTAGAGGCCTGCCTGTTGAAAGAATTCGTGGCTTACATTGCCTCACCTGTTTGTGTATCCGTAGCACTATAAGTTGAATAAAACATTACCCAAGCAATAAAACGTTCTGAAGAGCCAGCTCATAGCAAATACCAGGACTCTAATATAACCTCGCGTATTCTCCTCTCAAGAGAAAAAGAGTCTCTTTTGTGTTCGGAAACACATGCAGGCCCAGTGAACACATTCGTGCACATAAAACACAATAATGTTATATTTACCCAATACTGCATTGTTTAAAAAAATCCCGCAAAATAACGAAGAATTACTGGTTAAAACTATCCATTAATCTTCATAAATTTTCATGCCCTTTTTTAAATGACGAAATTCCTCTAAATTTCTCTAAATTTTCCGTGAATTCTTAAAACCTCTCCGAAAGTTTCACAAAACTTTCCGTGAATTGTCTAAACTTTTCTGTAAATTTCACCAAACGTCCCGTAAACTTTCAAAACCTCTCCGTAAATTTCATAAAACTTTCCGTGAATTTTGGAAACCTCTCTGTAAATGTACTTCCAAGTTCTTGTGAATTTCAAGGTTGTAAAGAAACATTACGACAAAACAGTTCAGTTTATGTAACGCAGGTTTTTATTAGTGTATATGAAATAAATTTAAAGGTTTTAAAGCAGGTTTTAATCTCGAGTAAAAAAAATGTAGTTTACGATGCTTACCACTCTGCTAATAAATTCTGATGCCACAACGTGGTATTAGCATGGCATTAGTAAAGCAAGCAAGCATGAACCTTTTTTCGGTTTCTAGTCATGTTTAAGTGTTTGAAGTGTTGCTGGGTTTTTCAAGTGCCTCGCGTAATTTTTTATGTCTAAGATAATTGTTTCAAGTGGAGTGAATATCTTAAATACACAGGAACGATATTTTTCTAGTTACAGCGGTGAAGAAGCGTTTCGTTTTTCCTCGGTATTGTTCGCTCCCGGATCATGAAACTGTTGGATATGCAGAGAAATGCCGCATTTTGCACCTAAGGAGCTCAGTCCATTCTATATCATTACGGAGGGCTATTGTACATTTCCGCAAAAACTCTCCGTCAATATACGGACATCTGTAACAGTGTATGCACTGCAACGCTCGGCACCCAATGATATTTTCCTGTGGTTAACTGAATGGGAACCGGTATACTGTTTCAGGCAATGAATGGTTCATATTAACTACAGTAAAACAAAGCTTACAGTTCATTGGTGCTGACAGCGAAATACCTACTGTGCCGGCTGAAGTACCGCAAGAATAAAAAATTTGCCCTTGGTAGATCCCCGTTTGTGGCACCTACTGAACATGGATTACATGTCTAGTATGGATTACATGTCTAGAATGGTTATCGTGG
>NQII01000589.1:44627-107106 GCA_002778355.1 Clitarchus hookeri | reverse complement strand
GGGGGGGGGTCATGAGTGGTCTCGTCAGCTTCGTCTTGATTTCGCAAATACATAACCGACATTCTCGGTCGTTCTGGTGGCACTCCCGAGGGACCCGGCTGCGGAGAAGCGGCGCGTGCGCCGTTTTCGTTCTGCACACAAGTATTTGGAGCCCCATAACTTATTTCCTGGTCATCCGATTCTTCTATTTTTTATTCTCCCTATACCCGAGGCTCCGTTCTGCCAAAGTTAATAGCGGTTGTCGGTTTTGTGGTGGATTTAGACTCGGATCCTTGCTCTTCTTTCGCGGTATGATGCTGTTTCACGAGTTCAAAGCGCAGCAGCTTCAACAATTTTCAGAGTACGTCAATAGTTTTTGCAATAAAGGGAGGACCCTTTCAAGCACTTTCGAACGAGCTATCACTCGCGTCCGTGGCACTTTTATTTTAGGAGTAATTGTGCGCGATAGAATGAAAGTGCTGCAAATGGTGCCTAAATTTGTCTCAAACGCGATGACGCACCACCGGAAGCGATACGGCGAGCGTTGTAGAATAATGTAGTTTTAAGGTTTGGGGGCAACCTTGCACCGTCGCTCGGAACATGCGCGCGGTTCGGCATGCGTACGGGTACTGAGTGGCAGGGCGAGGCGCGGTACGTGTTTTCGTGACGGTGAGTGCGGCGCGCATTACCTCCCGAGCGTGCCAGAAAGACATGTAATCCATGTCAAAAAAATATTTGACTTACAGCATGCGAAAGCATAAACTAACGTGGATCTTAAAAGGATACCAGAGGTGGACTGCCTCCTCTCAGTTTCTTCTTTTCCTCCTGCGGATGGTCGGGGCACTTGACAGATGGACCACTCTGTCTACTTCGCGTGCAACCATGTCCGACATGGAAACAGGGAGTGGGGAGTTGGGTCAGGACGACAAGAACTGACGACCATGAATGGTAATCAGGACGATGTATGGATTTGAGGAATTGCTGGAGGAACTTCCTGCCTGTCCGTGTCCCTTGCGGTCGAGGCAGTAGTAAAGCGGTGACCTCGGACCGGTTGTTAAGGTCACTCCCTGCCAGGCCTGCAGTCGCCTAGTTCAATGAGCGAAAATATTTGGGCTGCTCTAAAGATTTGTTCATGAAAAGGAAGATTTAAAATTAATGCCCATTACATGAAAATGCCCATTACTTGAAAATGTTAGAAATGAACTCGTAAATAAAGTAGAAACTTGTTAGAGCCGATGATGAGGATGAAGAAAGGGGAGTATGGAGCGACGCCGAAATGAGACTGGGAGGGGGAGACGGGAGATACCCGAAAAAAACCCGTCGACCAGCGGTATCGTTAGGCACGATTCCCACATGCGAAAATCCGGGAGTGACCCCGCCGGGAATCGAGACCGGTTCGCCTAGGTTAGAGGCGAGTAGTCGAACCACTATACCATTGCAGCCCCATCACGGAATTTAAATAGGGAATTAATGCTAAAGAAATCCCCTCCCAATGCATGAAATTTAAAGATAACCGTTTCAAATAAAAAAAATTAAGTTGGCATTTATTAAGGAATGGCAGCGCGTTAAGAAATCCTGTCAATGTTTATGTTTAGCATATTTTTATAAAATGTTACTTTGAAGTTTACATTTACAAAATTATAATAGACGAATAAATTGTTTTGTTCAAAATTTTATGAGAAAGTTGAGGTAAAACATATTTTTTGTTTGAAGCTGTTACCTTTAAAATTGATGCATCGAGGTGGAATTTCATTAAAATATATCCCCATTTAAAATCCGTAGCTTCAAGTTTGGTAGACAGCGACCTCAGCCTCCCAGGAGCCTTCCCCCCACCCCCCGCTCTCCCAACCTGCTTCACCTCTAATTTCAGAATCTCTTCCCGTTGACGTCTACCTCGTTTCACGCACGGTCGCGGAAACCTCGTTACCCGTACGCCCTCTTCCTGGGATATCACAGAACTACTCTGGAATCTTCCGACTTTGGTGTAGCTTTTGCCAAGGGGGGAGGGAGGGCATACTTGTCTGCAGTCCGCTCACTGGGCTGACCTTGACCCGTGGGACAGCAGTCCATGGAGACTGCCTTCAGCGCCGGCCAGCTGAAGCCTAGTCACAGAGTATTGTCCATGAACGGTTGCTTCCAACTTTTCTCAAGCCCTGCCAAAGTTATACTTCCAGAATATTCCTCCGCCTCATGCAAACGAAGCTTAACTATGTCTAGAAAATTACACCAAAGGGGCAACGCAATACACTCGTGTGCAATAAATGTAATATTATTTTGCATAAGAACTATTTCTTACTAGGCATTACCAACACAGCTTTCTTGTCCCTTTTTTTATTAATTTTAATTATGAATGAAATTTTACAATAAATATATTGAATATAAGTAAAACTTCAATTGACGTAAAAATAGGATACTTTTATGTTAACGCATGTATAAACGCTTGTAATAAGTGACATATTTAGGAGAGAACCACACGCATCTTACATAGGGTAATTTTTCAAAGGTTTGATTTAAAAAGTTATATTATATACAAATACGCAGAGGATAAATAGCACGGTGGTTCCTTTGATGTGGGCGTACCCATTCTCTGATTGGCTGACTGACGCTCTGGAACGAGCCTCGTGTCTGATTGGCTACTGCGGGCTGCGGAGAATTCCTTACCGGCTGGCGAGTACGCTACTGGGACCTTGTTTAGAGAATGACGTCCTCAGACACACTGAGATAAATGTTTTGTTGAATGAAACAAGGTTTGTTTGGCGCAAACAAATTAATTGTTTATATAGGGGCAATTAAATATTTTTATTTATTGAAACAAAGTTATTTTGTGGTACTTATTCGGTTGCTCCAAAAAATAATTTTATTGATGCAACAATTTGATTATACGTGCATTTAATAGTTTCGGATAATTAAAAATGATATTCCGAGTGCCACCATGATTCGAACCTAGATAATTTGCGCCCGAATGCTACACCTTAGATATCTCAGGTAACGTTACTGATGGCGAAACTGGAATTATTTGAAGTACATACATGATAAACACTGGACAACGAGCGCAAATAAATATTTATAGTTTTACACCTTTAAGTATCCTGTTTGAACTTGTTTTATAAGGGTGTTTATACAGTAATTAAGCATCGAGAAATGCACTAACAAATAATGTTACTATTCTAATTGTATACAAACAAACTCTCGAGAATTTTTTTCTAACGAAGGCAACCAAATGAGTGGCCAAACAAATATAAAGAATAGATTCAATTAAATATTTTGTCGAGTGTCTAATTTATTTTGGCCCAACCCACAGGCTTTGTTTAGTCAAGTTTCCTTTGTTAGTTGAACAAAATTATAATTTTTTGTTTTTAAATTTTTGTTTGCTCAAGAAAATATTTTTTTTTGGAACTAAATATATATTNCCGGAGCTTGACGCCCTAGTTCACCCTTCTCGCCCCTCCACGTGTGTAATGACGTAGATCGATCTGATTGGCTCCGCAGACTGTGTTGAAGAAGAAGTGTCCTCGCAGCTTGCTCTAATTATGTCGAAATGCTCTTAGGCCAGCAGGACCTACATTTTCCTGTGCCTCTTTGCGTAACTCTCCGCCGGTTGCTGCAATCGATTCCGGTCCGATGTTATGCATTTCAGCGCGGCTGTGGCCTCTTTGTCGGCTTTCGCTTAGACAGCTGTTGCACAACGAGGCCAATCGTAACAGGCTACATTCATACTTGCTTGTTACTTGCATAGGTGACGTTTACGTTTGCGTAAGTTCACAGCTACTAACAAGATGTGATTTAGAACAGAATCACCTGGTTTTATGATGAACAGCCTTTTTTTTTGACAAACTAGTAAATTTAAAAAACTCTGTAAAAAAATAGGCAGGTGTTAACGACTCCAAAACCATAAATTATCTACTTTATCCTTATTATTTTATTTGCATCTCCTCCTTTACTTTCGGCCATTAAGATTTCCCTCCAAAATCCAATGAGGAAATTAATTTACAGAGGGAGTGTGTTTTTGGTGTGATCAAATTTTCTCTGCGCCTTTTACACACTCCATATGCGTTTACATTCAATGTTCAAATTGAGTACAGGAGCANTCTCTGCGCCTTTTACACACTCCATATCCGTTTACATTCAATGTTCAAATAGAGTACAGGAGCTATTGCTCTAAAAATGAACAGCTCATGTTAAAGTTATTTTGTGCTTACGTTTTCTCGCAAATATAAAACAAGTTATCGATATTAATAATGAGCCTACTTACCTCTACATGGATGCAAATAATTTTGATGAAGGTTTTTAAGAAGTTAAATGGCAGGTGAGTGTTGATTTCTCGTTGAGCGATATCGTTAGAGAGGCAACCAGAAACAAACGCAATCCTAGCGAGACAATTGCAAATACACACGTGCCTACGCCTAGTACCGTAACCATAGGTGGGCTTCGGAGCATCAACTTCGGTAGTGATCAGTCCAAAGGTTTTGAAGACTGGGTTTAACAACTTCAGTATCTACAGATGCATCATTTTGAACACAAGCGTGTGAATCAATTTAATCATTAAAGTTTAGATGGCCGGCAGTAACGCTACTTGCTTGCATAATTTGGTGGAAATAGCTTGACTGTTTGAGATATGGCATAAAAAGCTTTAGTTTCTCTTTTGGCGCTATCGTACAAAAAGCCTAAAAGTAGGCCCTGAAAAGGCATATCTGATTCGTCTAATAGATAATGTCAATATAAAAAGTCTGGCTGAAATGTGCCCAATCATAGAATAGATGTGGTAAACATATCTAACTAACTCATACTGCACCACTTAAATTATGTTAGTTTAAATTGTCACTGTAGTATTTCTTGTTTGAAAGAATTTGGTGAGAATTAAGTGACNCCCACTTAAATTATGTTAGTTTAAATTGTCACTGTAGTATTTCTTGTTTGAAAGAATTTGGTGAGAATTAAGTGACTGGTTCCCAAGCAATGGCGTAAAAGATTATTTATATTACCTGGCACTATCTTACAAGAAAAGTGGTAAAACCATATTTAATGCTTTTAATGGATACTATTAGCAAACAAAGTTTAATTTAAATTGGTTAGATTCTTTAATAGATGTGACAAACTCAGCTAAATGACACATATGGCAACCGTACACTTAAATCAAGCCAGACACACATAAAGCATGGCCTACTGTAGCACTACGTGTGAGCAAAGTTCGGTGGGAGTATGTTGATTGATCCCAGAAATATGAGAAAAAAATTAGTTTCTAATGTGGCGCTATTATTATTACTGTATAGCCACATTATATGTTTGTCACAGATACATTACAGTCGGTTGAGAATGAAGCGTACGCTCGAATAATGCTGTATCGCACGTTTCGTCATTTGTTGAGACTCGCGTGCAATAATGCTGCATACGCCAGTCTGTATCACTTGCTGTAATAGTTCACGTATTTCCCGTCCAAGAGCAGCACTTAGCAAGGATGGCACCCGCGTATTTCACGCGCCTCTCACCGAACAACCCTCTAGGTTACAAAAATGGCGGGCTGTAGCAGCGTGACGTTTACTGCAAGTGGTGGGGAACCTGCAAATTATGTGCGGAAAAGGAAAATAAACAGCGGTCAATGGAACGATGTGAAGAGGCAAAAGGTCCGTGATGCTGAATTACAACATATAACAAGGAATGGAAAAGTAGTTCCTGCGGAACCGCCTCCAACACAGGTTAGTGGAATAATGCTGTACGGCTTGTTTTAGACATCAACATGGAGAGGGCGACGCGTGTGTGTATCGTAGAAGATGTATGGCTGTAACGACAAATGTTATGTTGCTTGTACCTTCTGAAAACACAACATCAAATGTACTTAACGTGAACAAAATGAAATATAGTTCCATTGTCATCACTGGCATAAAAAAGTCTTAAATACACGGTTATGTGGATGTGAACAATATCATATAATTGAAAATAAACATAAAAAGTGCTAATCTAGTTTACTAACCGGTAGTAAGAATCACTGGTTGCATTTTGCAAGATCGCGTATGCAATACTGACGTTTTTTTTCCAAAATGACTGCAAGGACATCCACCTGTAAATAAAGTTAAAACTTTATGAAGAATACCATACGATGGCGTATGATGAGCAGTCCATTATCATGACAACATCCATGGGATTAGGCGAGCCAGCCATACGAAAGTAGGGTAAGACAGATGCAACTTCCCGGAAACAAGCTACTTTCAGATACAAAGCCCAGTCTAAGGAAGTGTGTCACAAAACATTGCTTGACATATTTTCCATTACCCAGCAACGAATACAGACTCTCCAACGTAAACTGAAAGATGTATTGACCACTCCTTAAGACGGTTGAGACAAGCTTTTCAATAGGCCTTATGCCATATCATATCACCACGAGAGACTAATTCGAGAACATATTGCGAGTTTCCCAAAGCAGATGAACCATTACAGCAAGAATGAATCAACAAAATAATATCTTAGCCCTGAAATTAACTTTTGTAAACAGAATGTTTACAGAAAAGTTTCCTGGTAAATCAGTCAGCATGTCAGCCTATCGAAAGGTGCTTAATACAGAGTTTAATTTGCCGTTTGGGCCACCAAGATCAGATGCTTGCAGACAGTGCGATTTGTTGTTTAACAAGATGACTGCAAACTCCCGACGTAAAGGAACTGCATGATATCGCACTTGAGTGTCAGCTGCATCGTGCAAAAGCAAACCAAATGCACAGAGAGCTAAAACACGATAAGGAAATGGCTAAAGCGAACAACAATAAACATGTGATATGTGTGGATTTTCAACAGGTTTTTCTTTGTCCTACACTGCCCCATTCAACGGTATTCTATCAGAAGCTGTAGTTGTTTAATTTCACAATTCACGACGTAGATACTGGAAACATCACTGTTAATTTGTGGAATGTACCCACCGGAAGAAGAGGTACACTGAAATCGCTTTCTGTTTGCTGAGATTTGTGATGAACAATTAAAATGTGTTTGAAGAAGGTATGGAACGCAAACTGATTGTATGGTCCGACCGCTTTGACGGGCAGAACAATAACTGGTGAATTTTAGCGCTCTATTTATACTTGATCAACTGCATGTACATCACAGAAATACACCAGAAGTTTTTAGGTTTGGGTCACAGTTTCCTCCCCTGTGACAGGAACTTCGCACTGACAGAGAAGAGAATGATAGTAAGTAAAGTCACGGTTCCCTCTGAATGGAAGTATGTAATTGCGGAGACTTCGTCAAACCCTCAAAACTTGCCATTCCGGAGATGATGACGAAAGACTTCAAGGACGTAGGATGTATTGAGTTAGTTCTCAAAAAGCCACCTGCTCTCAAAATCACTGATCTACTCTGGGTAAGATTGTATAGTGATGATCCTCGAGGTGTGAGTGTGGCATCGCAGTCACAACGTGCTTCGTCCATGGGAAAGACACTGTGTTGTGAAAAGTACTAGTGGACAGAAGGTGAAAAATTACCCATTGCCTCCTGATTTTCGGTTGCTCTACAACATGCCTCTGAAAGTTAGAAATGACAAAGTATTGGGTACTTTACGAAATCTACCATGTGATAACTGACTTCAATTTACCATATATTTTTCTTATGTCGATAACTAATTTGTTATCATTCTGTTAAGATGATTTCAATAACTATATTTGTAGCTAGCTTATATCGTTATAATACACAGTGTACCATTTTAGACACCTTATCATTACAGCAGAGAACACAGTGTTATGGAATAACGCTATGTATATCAAAGGTAATACTGATTATTCCAATATAGCATACTATAGCTTCACAAAAGCCGTTCTCACTGCAATTCAAAAATGTACGATATTGTATTTTAATCATACTGTATGTACAATGGATACACGTATATTATTACAAAATAACTTTGTATTCATTCTATGGAATAATGTATTATTTTTCAATTTCCTGTATAGTGTAAAATATGCCGTACAGCGCTGTTAGAAAGTACGCTTCAATAATTTGGGACATATGGCTAGTCAAACTACAATACTTACACGGCTGTTATTTTGAAAATATGTGACTGCCTCCTCAAAGCTCCCGCCTGCCTGGCTCTTGAACTGCATTGCAGTGTGTTTGAAATGCACGTTTTTCGACTAAATTATTGAACGTGCCTCCCATGTGCTTACGACGCTGGCGCCCGTCGCACAAGACGTTTTCTTTGGTTTCAACTCCGCGTGGTGGTATCCTCTTTGCTCGGCTTGGATTCCCTTCTCTTTCCTCCCCTGTTAATCATCACTTGATTTCNCTCCGCGTGGTGGTATCCTCTTTGCTCGGCTTGGATTCCCTTCTCTTTCCTCCCCTGTTAATCATCACTTGATTTCCCCTTCGCTCGTGCGTCATAGTTTTTCATGATTTATCAGGGTTATAAGTCGTGGCACCTGTCGTCCAAAGGGCGTGAAGCCGTGAAGGGGGCTTCTTTTAATTTGGGTCGTCGCCTGAGCCGCCGAGCGTTTGGGCAATTAAAACAGTGAGTCGTGGATAAGGTTTGTGTGGTAGATGGGCGATTTGAAATGTTTTATTTTTTTGTGTGGCGAAGCTGTGTTTTTTTGGATAAGCAATTTTTTTTTTTCTCGAAATTGTGGTTTTGGTCGCTAGTCCAAATTTGGTTTCGGTTATAACAAAAACCTCGTGTTGCTGTGTTTGCCTGTTTTAACGTGTTTTTCATGTTTGCTGCCCAAGAATGAATTCCTTTTTTTAAATGATCATGATAACCACGACTCTCGCGTTTGGTTGTTGTCTACGATTTTAACTGTGCCCAATCCGTAGCTTTTTAATTCGTCGGAGCTTTAACGGGTCTTTTGACTGCCTCCGCCAAAACTTCAATCTTTTAAGAAGTATTTTTTAATAATAATTTTTATTGTGTTAATTTAACGAGAAGGAGGCTTTACTGGGCTCATACAGCTGCCCTCCTTTCTAATTGCTCCAACAGTTATTCTAGTCAGTTAATTACTTTAAATGTTTTGGAATTTATAACTCTTTTAATTAAACTTTATTTAGATTGTATTTTTCCAGTTTTAAGGAAAATTTACTAAATTATGTTAAATTTTTTAATAATTTTATCTGGATCTGGAAAATTATTTATTGTAATTGTAATTAAAAGTTAAGTATATCAAGGATGCTATACATATATGGTTTTATGTATATTTTATTGGCNATTATTGTAATTGTAATTAAAAGTTAAGTATATCAAGGATGCTATACATATATGGTTTTATGTATATTTTATTGGCGAAATATATTTCTTGTTAACTCATTTGTACGTATATTATTTGTGCCGAGGCAGATGCTGATTAACGTAATGAAAACACACTTAATACGAGGGCTGTTGAGTGCTTTCAAGATGTCACGCTCATTAAAAACACCATTTCAGAGTACTCCAAAACGGCTAAAAACGCCTTTTTCAAAGCGGTGTAGCTCAACGTATACGCATCAGATGAATACAAAACTGCTCAAGGATCCTGCACTAAACCTTCCTACAGATTTCACTTCAANTCAACGTATACGCATCAGATGAATACAAAACTGCTCAAGGATCCTGCACTAAACCTTCCTACAGATTTCACTTCAATAAAACAATAGGGTGACCGCTGAACGTCCCATAGTTATATGCAGAGCGACTAGAACACTGCACGCCACTTCAGAGCCTTGCGCTTAGAGGCGATGCATGGCGCACTTGCGCGTGAGTCTCGCCCGTATCGCTCTCGCGCTTCTCAGCCTCAAACGCGGAAAAAAGCTCCAGGTAGGCGGGAGACTTAAGTCATGTAAATTTAGATGGACNCTCGCGCTTCTCAGCCTCAAACGCGGAAAAAAGCTCCAGGTAGGCGGGAGACTTAAGTCATGTAAATTTAGATGGACTACATAGTCTAACTTGTAGTTTGAATTTCGTGGGTACCAGTTAATTGTTTCCCGAGATAGGACACAAATGCAAATTTTTTTCATTTAGTACTATCTTCCAGTATTGCTAACAAACGATTTTGTATATTAGCTTATTTGATGCTTGCATAAATAATTCCACCATACAAAGTTATGTTGGTATTTGTTATATGATTTCCTAGACATAGCATAGTAGTTTATAATGTTTATGTGGCCGTCATTAAAAAAAAATTATTTCACCCACTAAAACATGTCCGTTTTTTATACATACTGTAATATTATTTATTGAGTGTCAAATTTAGTAAGGATTGGTTGATTGTTACCAGATATATGACTTAAAACTTAATAAATAAAGTGGCGCTATCTTACAAAATAGTGGACGAAAGAGGCTATAATTTTAAAAATGTGAAGCTTGCAAAAAGTACTTTCAGCATAATAAATTTCGTCGAAACTGGTAAAAAGATATTTTATAGATTGGAATTGAAACTAAAAATTTATATTGCCGCTTTTTAAAAATTAAATGTCTTTTATGTTTAAATTTCATATGTAAACGTATTTTACAATAGAATTATTTATATGTCAAATATGGCAGAAATAGGATTTGTAGTTACTGACGTATTACATTAAAGCTTTATTTTTCATGTTGCACTATCAAACAAAATGGCTGATTAATAACATTACCGCTTTCTAAATTCAGTGCTTACTTCATGCACTCTTAATGTACCAAATGTGGTTGAAATTGATTAAATGGTTCCCGAGATATAACGCAAAAGCTTTACTTTTCAATTTGCACTTTTTTACAAAATGGTGCAACAATAATTTTATCGTTTCTAAATTTAATGCTTAGATCGTACACCATCGATGTACAAAATTTGGTTTAAATCGGTTAAATGGATCACAAGATATAATGGAAAATCTTTATTTTTAAATTTGCAGTGTCTTTTAAAATGTCTAACCATTAAGCTCATCGCATTCCACTTTCAATGCTTAAATCATGCACTATCAGTGTATCACGTTTGGTTGAAATCGGTTAAATAGTTCCCGAGATATAATGTAATAGCTTAACTTTCAAATTGCCGCAATTTAGAAAATAAGTACCTGACATGATCGAAAAAAATATAAATCCTTTGTCATTACTGAAAAAACTATATATGCACGTAGTTTAGTGAAATTGGGTTGTCGGGTTTTAAAGTAATTATGAGTGCGGGGGGGGGGGAGGTGAGTTATATTCCATAGAGACATTCGGGTTATTGCATATACCTATCTTTCGTTCGGAAAGTAGGTTAAAAATAGTCGTGAATTATTCACAACTTTACTTTAAGTCCTAATTTATATATCAACGTATACTTTATAACTCTTTCAACTATCCACCCTTTCACACTTTTTTCTTCAACTCTACCAGATAAGTGCCTGCTATTATTAAACTGTTACAGCTCTCTACATATGCTTGCATGTTCTTCCCTTTACATATTTAAATTCATTTTTACACTTCTCTACAATCTACCCTCTCTCCTTTAATCCGCCCTCACTCACAACTTTTTCAATTACTTCATGCAACCTTTATATTATGGACGAGTCCTACAATCCTTGGCCAATTCCATATCCTTTGCCAGACATACACACCTACCCTTTCCTTCGTCACCCTCCACAATAACATACAGCGAATTTTATGTGTACCTTTGCCATTACTAAACCGTATATCGTAAGGGCATCATATTTTGCATGTACACTGCCCTAACAACCACTTGCATTTTCTCGAAACATTTTCTTCCCCTGCCTCTGTATTCAACTGCCGACAATTTTTTTTCTCTTTGCCATTCTCTAACCACTAAATATCTCCTCTTATAAATAATCGTACTTATACGACACACACTTTCACTCAGTCATTGCGTACCTATATTCTCCTCAATGTTACCAGTTCGTTTCTCAAAACCATGGGCCTATCTGGCATGTTATGTTGGGGGGAGGGGGGAGTGCCGTGGGCATCTTTGGTGAATAGAATTGAAAAAGAACCACAATATTTGTAAGAAACATATTTGACTTTCAAACAGCTTCAACATTGAGGAAGTACCATCACTTGAACACTTTTCCTTAAGATAATGTAAGATTTTGTAACACGGTATGTTTTCCTACACAATATACAAATCAACTTTCTTTTTTGTGTATTAAGTACTAATTGTACCAAACATTGTTCTTCTGCTGTCNCAACTTTCCTTTTTGTGTATTAAGTACTAATTGTACCAAACATTGTTCTGCTGTAATTTTCTGCTATAAACGTGACAATCAAATCACAGAGGTTCATCCTGGTGTGGGTGTCAAATCACAACATTATTCAGTCGCTGTTGTGTCCTATTGTTTCTCAAGTTAGTTTTCAAGCGGCATAAAAAACTGAAACTCCGTTCTTAGCAAGATGACCTGGCACTACTATCGAAAGTCGTACCAAATTTTTGGTATTCTTGAACAAGGATCGCAATTCTGGCACCATTTGCTTGAGTACATTTTGAGCATCATTGAGACATAACACATTATATTGTCGCTTGAACATCTTCAGTTCAATTTCCAGAGGTGTAATATCTATCTACGGTTACAGTTTCAGTACATCAGTCTGCATTTCTGCTGAGCTCAATGTTGATTCGAACTATCAAGCATTGCAGTCCTTCCTGATAAAACTTTGGTCTCAACTCTTGCAGTGCTGCATCTACGATAGCGTAATATTCTTTACGGTAATGTTGACTCACTCTATCAGCGGCGAATGAGTCTGCAGCTCCTGTCTAGTGATTTGGAGGTTTTTTTAGAATATAGTTGTATTTAAATGGGCTGTTGAAAATGCCGATAACGCATAGCGGCTTCCATTTGCGACTCAGATATATCTAAGAAATTTTTGCAGAGCATGTTTCCAATTTTTGAAGTCTACTGTAATAAAAGATTTTTTTATTTTCTCAGAAAACAGTGTATATTATGATAAATAGCAATAACAAAGGCAATACAAGCATACAATTTAATTAACGTTTGGTTGGACATGCCACCATTTGACATTCTTGAGCCAGGAGACTTGGAAACGGAAAGGTATGACCTGTGATCTGTTGAATAGGTAATGATTCTGGCAAGATAGTCAGTTGGTTTAGAGCATGGCACATGTCAACAACACTGTCGATGTTTGTGTGTTAGACAACACTGATTCTGGCATATCGGTATTACTAAACTCAGATCTATTGTCTTTCTACTTTATCTCTGAGATAGCATTTTGAGAATTATTTACCTATTCAGATTCAATTACGCAAGATTTGGAAGGTAAGCTGGTTAAATATTCTTGACATTCATCGTAATTGCGTTTCCTTTTCTTTACAAATTTATTCGTCACAGTCACTTACCACACAAATGCCATCTAAAAACACCAGCTCAATGTGTCTATTTTGAAAATACATGGTTGATGAAACTATAGCAGTTGCCAGTTGGTTTGCAGTAAAATAAAAACTACAGTGCTGATTGTAACACAGCGCGTAAAACTGCAAACTCTTATAGGCTGTTCACGGTAAAGTGAGCACTTTTGAGGCCCTAGTTACTTTTTCTTTCAGCCATTTTCTATCCTGTAACCAACTCTTAAAATATTTATTGTCATTTAAGTAATAAATACAGTGTGTATATTCCACAGCACTCAAAAGTTAACGTCTAAGGCTAAAATAAAATATATTAATTGACTATAATTTCAAATGAAAGGGTTTTCAAAAGTGCTAACTCTACAGTGAATAGCATAAAGTAAACAGAGCAAAACAATAAGTAGGTACCACACGCTGATCATAGCGGCTACCACTAGCAGCAAGTAGTGCAGCCAACCATACTGCATAAAAAATATACAGTAAAGAAGAAGATAAATTTTGCGACGCAAAAAATAGAAAAATATTTTGAAATGCTGGAATTTATTTCACCTGCAGCATTGCTTGTGCCAATGAACAACAACATGTTACAGATTTCGGCACCTTGTTTGTGTTGATAGAACTATGGTTATATACCTAGTACATATTTCACCGCTAGAATGTCGGGTGCGCTAATTTGACCTAAAACCGTTACTAAAACGTCCCACCATCTTCTCAAAGAGGATTTGGGGAGGGGGGATTTGTCCCGGTTCTCTCCACCAGAGAGGCCCATGATCATAACCCTTTCCTCCTTATTACGCAAGTGTTCCCTGAAAAAAACCGCATTATATTAGGCCTTTTTTTTTCTAATATTAGGAGTTCCGTTAGCCTTTTACCTAGTATGACGTTTTACTTGGAGACATTCTTTTCGAACTGTCTTCACTAAAGTGTAATACGCTGTTCCTTTGCGAGGTTGGCTTTAAAAATGTCACTGAAGTCTTAATGGTTTCTTCCGTTTTCAAGTTATTTTTATGGATATCTGTCCAATTATTTATTTGCATGAATAACATTTGGTGTTTTGTGAACGGTTGCTCTTCCAAGGTAGTTACTGATATTTCGATACTAATTATGCATGTGCCTGTGCCTTGAGAGTTGAAGACAAGTTGACTGATTATTTAATATTTGCCGTCCTGTACTCTGTTAATGGTAATTATATAGTTTTGTAAATGATCACACTAAATTCAATTCGTAACCTTTAGTGTAGTATTTTCTAAGTTCTTGTTCAAATTTTCAAATAGTTGATATGCAATAAGTGGAAAAGATGTGGGTATATGGACTAACCGAAGGCATGCTATTGAATAATTAA
This sequence comes from Clitarchus hookeri, assembly GCA_002778355.1. Classification (NCBI taxonomy): domain Eukaryota; kingdom Metazoa; phylum Arthropoda; class Insecta; order Phasmatodea; family Phasmatidae; genus Clitarchus; species Clitarchus hookeri. The sequence goes on along the minus strand of NQII01000589.1, from coordinate 92,520 downwards.
TCGACAAAGTCTAAACATAAATGTATTTGAATTAATGGTCATCGTTTGCGCTGAGAAACACTTATTGTCAGGATTTTCTCTCGTAAGTGGCATCAGACGTAACGCTTAACAGTCAAAATGCTGTTTAATATTCCTACAAAGGAGACCTTTTTGAAGAGAATAGCGTAGACCATTAAAGCACCCTTCCGTCGGAACATTAACAAAGAGAAAATTTGCGTATTACAAAAACGTAATTAAACACTGTCTCAAATGAGGGCAACTTTATTACAGGTTTTTTATATGTCGCTCTCTCTTTTAAAATGGGACTTGTGCCCGAAAATCAGGTGTTAAAAATATTTGATGTTGCACCGAATGAAGAGGAAGAGCACACATTACAAAGAAGTGAAATAATACGCATAAATTACAATTTGCTGGATATTTAAAAAGGAGGTAAAGGGTTATTAAAGTTTATAAATATAATCATCACTTAATGGAAGTTACGAAAATAAATACAATTATGAAGAAAAACTTTTTTTTCTACTAAATTTTTTGTTGCGCAGTATTTGCGGAACAACGCGATTTAAGGTAAAAATTCTCTTTATTTACAGAAAAAATTATCTGATGTTATTTATAAAATATCTTGCTTTTTAAATTAAATTTTTATTGTTTTTATGTAAAACCACTGTGAAAAATCTTAAAAATATAGAAAAATATCTTAGGCACTTCAGGCCGCCGAAAACAGCGTATTTTATCACGGAGCTTTCATTCATGCATAAAATAATATTTAAAATTATGTTGGTTTATGCACAGAAGGGAAGTTTATGACGTCAGCTACACCTATAAGTTCGTAACAATGTTACAGTTTCGCATAATTGACGCATGAACATCGAAATTGCCCATATCATTGTTAATGTCGCATGAGGCGGAAGGATACAGATAAGGAAGAAAAGCAATCCGAAAGCAGAGCTTTCAGAAGTACTCACCCGCGAACAACATAAAGGCCTACCAGTCACACATAATGTTTTGAGGTTATGAACGAAGCAGGCTTCTTAAGCATACAAAACTAACACGTGCAAGAATTTGCTGTTGGTTGTTCACCTGCAAAGGACCACATGAGCCATCGTAGACCCGGCAATTACTTTAAGTACAGCCCACGCGTAAACCGGCTTGGTCTGTGCATTGCAAAATTCGCCAACGATCAATACGGGAGAATAATGTTGTCCATTAGTAATGGATCGGGACACCTGTTTGCCGCGAAAAGATTCCAGGGCAAGTTGTGTTCCAAAACACTTTAGTTCGGAACCACTTTTGTAAATGGATCATTTGAATTGTTGACGCGGTTTGTCTATCTGCCCGCGAATCACGGATCATCAGTATCGGAGAAACTTAATTCTGATTGGCTGGCTCATGTAACATACTGTTTTCCCATAAAGACAAGCGGCCAATAGCCAAATGAAGACTGCAAGTGTGCACATAGGATATTAAAATCTAGCTTCCACGTAAATATTTTCATGAAAAGAATGTCGCCCCTAGTAATGGATGAGGCACAGTAAATATAATAGAAGCTCTTTCGGCAGTCGTCTTTGAATACTGGCATTCTAAGAACGTTTCCTTTCAACTCTTTCTACGCACTCTCAGTATTCATTTACAACCCTTGACTTTTCGCTACTCTTCCCTTTTCTTATTCAGTACTCCCACTGCCGAAGTAAAATTATTTAATTCAGCTTTTCTATGCCCCCGGATTAAAAAATTTAATCTCCTTGCATATTTAAGGTATGATTGAGATCGCGCTCTTGTAGACGGTGTTGCACGATACAGATTTGATCACAAACACCTGTGCTGTGTGCTAAGGGATTCATAGATTAAAAATATGGTCTCTCCGTGAACTGAACGCCTCGTTCTTCAATACGTGGGGAATTAGTCGCAAAGCAAATCTTAATGATTGGCATAAGTTGTTACTCCTAGTGATAGTGCCAGCGACACTAATTCGTTCCTGCGACAAGCCGCGAAAGCGACACAAAAGTAACAGGGCCAAGTCACCGCGACATTGTCGCTGTTACGCTTCGCCGCTAGTCTCCATGAAAAAAAATAGTGATGATACGTGACGACTTTCTGTGGTGTTTCTGAGTTCGACAAAGAGAAAGATGAGAGACATTTGTGAAAGCGGCGACAAACGAAGAGTTGTCTACGTGCGTTAATATGTATTTTTATGGACAATGTGAATGTAAAATTGTTTGTGCTGTGCAATTCTAAAACCTTTACACCAAATAGTTACTAAGTAGGTAATTCGATTATTTAAACCGTTCATAAATTGCTCCAAACTATTGCAATTTATTCTCCATTTCACTGCAAAACGATTCTCTCACGCGTTATCTGGGAATGACATCGGTGAACCCGCAATTTTAACACAAGTATATTGCCATCAGATCATATTATTGCCGACATCACTTGAATCCAATAAATCGTGTAGTTTATTTAGATTCACGTTTTGTGGTTTGGCAAAGACAAAATGATAGAGGCACATGCGTAATTCAAATGTACAACAATTGATTTCCAAGAGAGCAGCTGGCATGGCTCGTGTCGCCATGCGGTGTGTCGCCGTGACCCGGTGAACAGCGACAGGTTTTTAAGGCCCGAAGGCCAGCACACCCTCCATCCTCCCGCACTGCATCTATACTCTAATGAGTAAGACAGTGCACGGCACTTTCTCCTCTTGGTCTCTTCGGGCCATTCACTTTACTTTCTTGCCGTAACTCGGTATTCTACCGGTTTTCTCATTTAAAAACCTGTCCACGCCAATCAAGAGCACTCCGACTTTTACTTATTAAAGCATTTACCTGAGTACCCTTTAATGGGTCATCAGAAATTCACCGATTCCATTAATCAAAATCTTCCAATCTTCTACCAATTTGGTGGCGAATTCGCTCCACATATTGTACAGTAGTTTGTCATCAATTATGTTTCCAGCTTCCAAATGAATGCCCAGCTCTTCTGTTTTCTCCCTGAATGAATCTCTCAGATCTTCAGCTTTCAAACATACCATTAACACGTGCTGTGCAGTGTCATCAACACCGCAGACCTTGAATAGCGAAGATCTCACAAGCCGCAGGCTGTGAAGCTTGGCCTTAAAATTTCCATGGCCACTAATAAGTTGCATGCTATAGAAGTTCGTACTTATCCATTTGCAGCTTAACCTAGATCTTATATCAGGAAGGAGCTCGAATATCTGCCTCCCTTTGGTGGAGTTTGTCCACCTGCTTTGCCATTCTACAATCATGCCGTCATACAATGTCTTCTTATCTTCTTTTGTCAGTCTGCCAACTCGCGATCTCTCCGCCACCAGACCCCTGTATCTAACCAGTACGTCCGCAGGCAGCACTCCAGCAATANCCTGCCAACTCGCGATCTCTCCGCCACCAGACCCCTGTATCTAACCAGTACGTCCGCAGGCAGCACTCCAGCAATAACCGGGAGAGACTCGTTGGGTACAGTCTTATATGCTCTTGTAACAGTCAGCAGAGCAGCCCTCTGAGCACTGATAAGTGAACAGCGACAGAAGTAACCGGCGCTGGGTAACATACGGCGACTTTGAAGCGAGTGTCGAGGCGCAGCGATGCCAGTTGGTTGTCNCAGAAGTAACCGGCGCTGGGTAACATACGGCGACTTTGAAGCGAGTGTCGAGGCGCAGCGATGCCAGTTGGTTGTCGCGGGTTTTGGCTCTGCTCACGTTCAGTCGAAGTCGCTACAGCGACACGCGATATTCAGGTCACAGATACAAAGTCGTGGAGACTATAAATATTCCCCAACCCTTTGGCTCACCCAGCTACAAACCTGTCCACTAGGGTGACCTAGTGGAAAAAGTGACTGATGAGAGAAACCGCTGTAATCACAGATTGATATGGGGGCGGAGGGCAGAGAGGCTTGACTTTTCTAACCCTGTGCAAAAAATTTATGACACAAAACCTGGGTGCTTCGGCTGTGATGACAAACTGGCAGCTCGCCCGGCACTTGCAACCAGGCAGTGGTTGGGGAAGGTTAGCTCTCCCCTTCTGGCCTAGCCTTGCTACCCTTCAGGTAGCTCGGTCAGCTACCACTGTCTTAGGCTGGATAGGCACACGAACATGATCAAGTCTACAGGTAAGCGATACGGGATGGGGAGGAGACTCCTGTCTCTCCTTCTTCGACCAATACGAAAACAACAGAACACGACTTAGGATGGCTCAACCCCAACAGGCAACACACAGCACCATTAGAAAGGCAGATACAACCTCGTGACGCTATTCCCGTAAAAAAAAACAACTTAAAACCACTCAGAGAGGAAGAATGTGCAGATTTTTTTCCTTATTCATAATAAAGTAGCGACAGCAGCTCTAATACAATTAGAAAACACGAGAAAACATGTTTAAAATTTGCTAATCCGGAGTACATCCCTGACACCAACAAACTCACCTACATAAATCTGAAATTCAAAAAAGCAAAAAACATCAGTAAAACTACAGTTACTAACAAACAACACGTAAAGGTACTTGTGACAAGGGGAAGAATTTTGCTNGAAAAAACATCAGTAAAACTACAGTTACTAACAAACAACACGTAAAGGTACTTGTGACAAGGGGAAGAATTTTGCTTTCTGCTAGTTTCTACGACTTAACAGAATACCCTTTTACGCACACGGCAAGAGAAGTGAAAGGTCAAATAAAATAGTCATTAAAGGAATAGAACATAACGTAATCATAAGAAACTTGTACAAAGAGCTCACAGCTTTAAAGCAATCAGTATCTGGAAATTCCGAACACCAGCTGACGCACTTGCAGTCTATGGGGCTGTAGTACAACAACACGACAAATTCGACGTATTGAAAATACCCACACTACATATCACCTCAGTTCCCATAGACCTGTATAAACACCGCGCCGAAGACGTGGTGCATTGCACGAGGTGTTGTGCACTGGGCCACACTAAGAAATACTGCACACTAAATATAATCTGCTCTCTGTGTGCGGGATCGCACACAAAGGCAGACTGCACCCATAAAGAACAAGACAAAGCAAAGTGAGAACGTACACTTTGCAAGAAAACAGGACACTCGGCGGCTTGGAAACAGTGCGAAGTGATACAAAAAACATTGAGGCACGCAAAGAAAGGATGGGACCTAAACCCGCCAAAGAAAAACAGGACAGTAGGCAGGAAAGCCGAGAATATACGCGAGTAAACGTTCAGTCAAAGGCTTAATTCCCTCCCCTTCAATCACGTGAGCAGGTAAACACNGCCGAGAATATACGCGAGTAAACGTTCAGTCAAAGGCTTAATTCCCTCCCCTTCAATCACGTGAGCAGGTAAACACACACAGGGAACAAGCATCCACACAACAGCAAAGGAAAAAACCACAAGAATACAGGAGAAGGGGCAACAACACAACAGAAAATACGGCCATGTTAGCAGAAATGAACAAACTGGCAGCTTTTCTGCGAGAAACGCACTTTGTAACCCTAATGGACCACTTTAGGCCCATAATCACACAGGCGAAAGCCATGACAACACTACAGGAGAAACAGATGTTGCTTCTCACAGCACTCGCAACTCCACCTCATTAAACAAACAAATAGTGTAGGACAACACAAAACTTTAATTCATTTATATGGAAACAACAAGTTATAGTAAACACAAATACAATCAAATAATCAATAATAAAATAAACTATCGAAATGTTAGCAAAAAGGAATATTTAAACGCATCACACGCACTTTTTCGTCTCGGAATTCTCTGATTGGTCCGGGGCGGAATTTATCACATTTAATAAAACAGCATGGCTCTAGTCTGAACACTTCAGTCGTCCGCACACAGAGCCAGAGACAACACCTTAGCTACTTCACATCACTCCAAGGCAAATGGGAAACAGATATTGGTCATATAGGGCGCCCTGCACAGGCTGGTTATGTGATAACTTGTTAAAGGTGGGAAATAGCCCCAACCTCACTCATTTTCCAGGTCGAGATACACACATGCCAGTCGAGGTAGGGGTCGGGGGGCTAACAAAGCCAAACTAAACTAAGTAAAATATATTTAATATATTTGGAATAAACAAACCTTTTTAATAAATAATAAAAAACTAATAAAAATACATATATATATATATATATATATATACATATATACATTATATTTTAACTATCAACCCATAATGACGCATTCACTTGATAGTTTGTTGCAGGTCGGGAAGAAGAATTTGACTCCGGGAAGGGGGGCTCCACTTTTACTGGATTCAGAGTCTGGTACCAGGGCCCCTCCAACTCTAATTTATTAACAAGGGTTTTCTTGATTCCACTGTCACAAACGAGGAAACGATGACTCTTACCCTGTGGGCTGCCCCCGGGAGAATAGAGACTCACTGACACACTGCATGCAAAAGTAACTAGCACACTTGCAAACAACAGATCAACATGTTAGACAGACATCACTCCCCCACCGAAAACACGAATACGTAAATTTACTTATAATAGGCAGCACCAATAATCAGCCTAAATACATGTCCGATGCACAACAAACCACTGCTACACGGCGCCCCGCCGCCAACCCAATGATTTGCGTATGTGTCGGGGTGCATTTGTTTGGCAAACACCCTGTGAGTTATGGGAGTCTAGGCTCCCGGTCTCACGACACTTAAAGCCATTCGGTGGCGTATGAGGGTCCGGCGGTGGCTCACGCGGCGAGCCGATGGCCTGAGTGTGAATAAAGCGCGGCTACCAAACGTCAGAGTTTTAAAGAGTAAAGTAGTGGGAGTCTACCAGATGTGGCGAAAATAACGGTATACATGAAATTCTCGTCGGAAATTGTGGCTCTGAACGACGTTGAAAGCCAGGGACAGTCGTACGTATTATAGCTTGTGAATAACAATTACTCCGCCTGCAGGCAATCATTGTAACTGCAAGTCAACGCCTATCCATCACAATCACATTCTGAACTGCATGCCTTGAACATATGGAGCAGAGTGGTACACAAGAGACTCTTGATCACTAACACTCGCAGTGTTTCTTGGCTGTAGGGAGTGAAGAGACGCATCTATTGGAATGTTCAAGAACGAAAATTTCTTACTTTGTAAGATCAATCTCGTGTCTGCCTGTATGGAAATGATAATGGGCGTCGTAATCGTCGTGGACCCAAAAAACCTTTCAAAGACTACTGCGTACGACGTGTGGTTTAAGCTGGAGGTGGTTTTCTGAATTTTTAGGGATGTTTTTGCTACGCGGAAATGGGTCCTTTGGTTGAAGTGAAAATAAATTTAAACCACATCAACTACACTAAGCTGCTGGACGAGGGTTTTTTAAATTTTGTTTCAATCGGTCAGTTAAACGACGAACATATAAATACTTTACTTTTATTCCAAGATGGCAATTCTCACATCCACAAGGCTGCATCTGGGTCTGAAAAGCACGGTTATCATTCTCACATCTTGTATGACGCGCAAAAGTCCCATATTTCCACCCTCTTGAAAATGCGAGGGGCTACTGGAACGACGAGCAGAGCGCCAGGGAAAAGCANGCGGGGCTACTGGAACGACGAGCAGAGCGCCAGGGAAAAGCACGCGCGAAATCTGACCCAACAGCTCAGTTCTTTGGTGCAAGTGAGGCAGACACTGCCGTCACCTACATCCGGACACTCTGTAGTGCACAGCAAATCTATTCGCAGCTCTTATTCAAACTTCGTGGAGGTTTATAAACTTGCCATTTACGCTCTAAATCCAAATCAGCGATAATTTAACAGTTTTAATCAGTTAATAGTACCTGACTGATTCAACAGTCACTTCANAAATGGGTCCTTTGGTTGAAGTGAAAATAAATTTAAACCACATCAACTACACTAAGCTGCTGGACGAGGGTTTTTTTAATTTTGTTTCAATCGGTCAGTTAAACGACGAACATATAAATACTTTACTTTTATTCCAAGATGGCAATTCTCACATCCACAAGGCTGCATCTGGGTCTGAAAAGCACGGTTATCATTCTCACATCTTGTATGACGCGCAAAAGTCCCATATTTCCACCCTCTTGAAAATGCGAGGGGCTACTGGAACGACGAGCAGAGCGCCAGGGAAAAGCACGCGCGAAATCTGACCCAACAGCTCAGTTCTTTGGTGCAAGTGAGGCAGACACTGCCGTCACCTACATCCGGACACTCTGTAGTGCACGGCAAATCTATTCGCAGCTCTTATTCAAACTTCGTGGACGTTTATAAACTTGCCATTTACACTCTAAATCCAAATCAGCGATAATTTAACAGTTTTAATCAGTTAATAGTACCTGACTGATTCAACAGTCACTTCANACTCTAAATCCAAATCAGCGATAATTTAACAGTTTTAATCAGTTAATAGTACCTGACTGATTCAACAGTCACTTCAGTGAGTTTAACTGATGAATCAGTGGGGAAATGCCACTTTTCCTTTATTTACTAATTCAGTGACATTTTCCAATTAATTATCGGCTATTTTTTCACTGCTTTCAGTGAGTTTTTTTTNCCTTTATTTACTAATTCAGTGACATTTTCCAATTAATTATCGGCTATTTTTTCACTGCTTTCAGTGAGTTTTTTTTTACTGATGGAGTAGTTAAACAAAGTGTCAAAAGTAAACAACCTGTATCAAGTGAAATAACAACGCATAANTTTTTTTTACTGATGGAGTAGTTAAACAAAGTGTCAAAAGTAAACAACCTGTATCAAGTGAAATAACAACGCATAAACTAATAAAACCAATACGAAATAATTTCTTAAATGTGTTTCGTCTTTCAAAACACCATTTTACGAGATAACATGAACTTTAAGGCATTCATTCCGTTCCAACGTATTTCATTTAGTTTTCATGTCATTATCATAGCGCGCTGCTTGATGGGGTTTAAATTGCCTATAATGCGGTGAAAAGAGTGCGCTCATATTTACTATTTGTTTTAACAATCCTAACGTCACCAATTAAACTAAAAACAAAAAGAAAGAGCATAAAATTTAAAACTGCACACTTCCGATGAGGAACTATAAGAACTATATTTACCTCTTTATCATCAACGTGATTTGATAGCTGAGACGGTAAGTTATTAGTGTAAAAGCAAAGTGGCGAAGAAGTGTGTGTTCAATCCCGAACATCACCGGAAATTACTTTCGCTTATTTAAGTTTCGGTAAATTGCGCAATATAAATAGTAAACTTTGGCAAATATGTTTATTTCTCGTGATTATTTGGCTTAATTCAATAAAAACAATATTTAATTCTCCGCTGCAGTTGGCCATCACTTATTCAATCAGTAAAGATTTTCACGGCACTTATTCAATCAGTGAAATTCTTTCCCTGAAACAATCAGTGGCTTGCCACTGATTCTAAGTGGAGCCATTTTCAGTGATTCGAGNATCAGTGAAATTCTTTCCCTGAAACAATCAGTGGCTTGCCACTGATTCTAAGTGGAGCCATTTTCAGTGATTCGAGTAGTTGAATTTCACTGAGAATCAGTGGTTTTACACTGATTTGAATTTAGTATATAGTTTTCAGTGGCAGATAAATATTATTTTGGGGGAAAACCCTATACTCTCGAATTTAAAATTGAAGCACCCGTTATGAAACGATCTCAACTACGTTATTTTCAGTTTTTTTGTTTTGTGTAGCAATTGATATTATGTGCCACCACGTACTTATCCAAAGACAGATTTAACCACACTTCAGCTGCAACGTGCAAGATCACTTCTGTAAAAATACAACCCAATCGGTTTAAAGTATCAAACAATCCCAACTCTTGTTGCGGAAAATTGTCCGTCGTGAGGAAATCAGTAATCGTTTTGCTTCTGTAAATTAATGTGAATATGTCTGTCCAGACTAACATACGTCTGCGACTCACCCACGTGACAACCTAGAAAATATCGCAACTATTGTTGAAGCATAGAAGTGTTGTGACACGAGAAAACACGTTATCATTTTCGCCAGTTCCCGGAGAAGATATTTCACTGCTGATCTTCAAGCTACAAGATGCGCTACGTTAAGTGAAGATTCAAAGTAATATAAGTCGACTGTTATTGTGGTAATATTTTTTCGGAAGAATATACACACATTTCATAACGCACGAGACCTGACACCATTCGTAATGAGGTTAAACATAAACATTATTGAAATACATTCAATACAAATTATTGTTATCGCTTTGGAAGACCATGTGAACATAATTGTTTTACAACTCGTGAAATGAAGGAAGTCTTTTAATAACCTCTGAGTCTTAAAAAATTAACGCTTAGGTCCTACATGTTTTCTGGATGTTTTCGCACGTTTGAATAAAATGCTCTGGCAAGTGATAACGCTCAGTAACCTATATTTCAGTTTTCAGAAGAAAATTCTCTTTTACTCATTTGCCAGTGGGTGAAATATACTACACAAAGTCATTTAAGAGAACGTAACTTAAGCATTTAGAACAAAATGTTACAACATTCATGTGGCTAGATTTTAAAGGAAAAAAAAAAGTTAACTATGTGCTGGAATGTTAAGATTGAAACATATGTAAGGAACATACTTCATACAAATGTAGCAAATCTGCAACTTTCCCCAGATGGCTGTCCAGGGTAAATTTGAACTTAACATTGATGTATTATTTATAGTATTCGGTGTTTGTAGGTATATTTGGAACAATACTTTTTGTCTTTCCATTTGTGTGCTCGGTTCTTCTTCCTATATCAGTCTGTCTGCGTCATTCGTAAAATAATAAAGGAATGTGACAACCTTCAGGTGTATTCGGATTGGGAAGAAATGATCTGAGAATTATTTGATACTATTTCAATGAATTTTGATATTATAATCCGTGACTTTAAAGGCAACCTCCATAAACTATTCAAATAATTTGTCACCAAAAGGAGCGCGAAGCTTCAAATGTCAACGCGAAAGAAAGAAGAGTATTCAGAAACTCACAAACATGAAGAGTACATGACATAGACAATAACAGGAAAAGAGTAAAAATATTTTTTGCATTGAGAGGGACAGTACAGCAGTCTCTTTTCCTAGAGAGCTACTACTCAATGACATGCTGGCAATCATATCAGATATAGACCATTCACGGTAAAGTGAGCACTTCTTAAAGCCTTGCTTAAGGTCTACTTGTATGCATATTGTGTATTCTTCCACCATATGTAAAATTAACATTGCCATATACGTAAACACTTTATTCGTGCGTCGGTCAAGTGAAGTGATTATTAGAAAAGTAAATATTGAAAAAATTTGAGAATTCTTAAACGTGTATGCATTACTAAACAGAAAGCAAAATAAATCATTTCAGTAACCACTTATGTTTGCCTAACATATTTAATTCCACTTTATGACATGGAGCTATTCTCTCTCCATCGTTACCAAGTTTACTAGGCGTTTCCAGTCAATGCGCCAGTTAAAATACATGCAGGTAGGAACAGCGACATTTTTCAAATGTTAATTTCAAAAGTGCTCAATTAACCTTGATCAGCCTTTAAGTTACATTATGTTACACTGGCTGTGATAACGAAACAAACGATATGTTGACTTGAGTACAGCACGCATCATAAAATTTTCTGTATGCAACACCTGAAACATTAAATTAAAGGCAGTTGAAAGGGATTAAAGGAACCACCACAGAATTTCCCTTCTGTGTACTTAAGAGTCCCGCGTGCCTGGCGCTTGAACTGCGTTGCAGAGTGTTTGAAATCCCGGTTTTTTATGAAACCATTAAACGTGCCCCCAGTATGCTTACCAACGAAAAGGCATCATACTCCAGATGGGTGCTGTAAATACTATTTTGCAGCCCTCCAATGTAGTTAAAAACGGCTTTTTAAGACTGCCGTATCTTAAGACATACTAGTCGGACACGAACTAAAACTACGATACTATTTTGAACTTTCCTGCGTATGTTTGTCGTCAGTAAAATGATAGGGTCGCCGCTGAAAGTACCATACGCACACGCAGCAAGATGAGAACACTACACGCCAGTTCAGAGCCCTGCGCGTAGCGGCGACAGCAGTTGTGCAGCACGTGCCAGTGTAACCCTTATAGCTCCCTCGCTTCCCGGCCAAAAAAAAGGATAAAAACCGATGCGGGCAGGCGGGACCCGTGAGTAAGTACTGTACTGTGTGGCGATAAATTCGCCGCCTGTGGGGTGCGTGCGAATCGGTCGTGGCTCGAGCACGCGCGACAGTTACGAGAAGGCGGTGACAGTAATCGCTGGTGTTAGAGAGGTGGACGAGGAAAGAGGAGGCCTTGCTAGTGCAGAAGACCCGGCGACGGCGGGTGGACTAAGCCCCAGGGGTATCCCGGCTGCATCGAGCCGAGCACGATTCGCACAAGCAAGAACGCTGTTCCTCGCTGGTGTCCCCCCACCCCCCTCCCCCCATAGTGGGCGAGTAGGATCTCTTCCAGTCAGTCAGCGACGAGGGTGAGGCGGACTCGGGCACAGAGCGAACAAGAATACAGAGGCGAAACAGCAGCTTGTTCCCGCCAACCACAGCCGTACACGCCAGTGAAACGGCGTCACCGGGCAGCGACATGTCGGAACGCCGTTCGGTGGATGAGCACCTGGCAACTTACAAGCCAGCCAGTATCACAGTCGCTAGGGTACATCTTGCAGCACGCGGTGGCGAATCAGACACGAGTCCCGTTTCAAGACCCTCGTACAACCAATCAGAGAATGAGCACGCCCACATTAAAGGAACCGCCACGGAGTTTCGTATCTGCATGTTTATTTACTCTGTGACGTGGGGTTTAAGAATTATACCTACGGTGACCTTGCCTCGACAGCACATAGCACATTTTAAATCGACCTACATCCAGTGTCACAGAGTACATAAGTACACAGAGGCAAAATTCCATGGCTAATCCTTTGGTGTGGGCATACCCATGATCGCATTGGCTGCGCGAGGCTCTGGGAACGAACCTCGTTTCTGATTGGCTACTGCGTGATGCTAAAAATTCCCGACTGGCTAGGCTGCCGGCAGGCAAGTAGTTTACCATGAGCTGGTTGGCGAACAGCGTTCCCAGACGTTGGTGGTCAGTGACGCCATTTTGCTGGCCTGTGTGGCTGGAGTTTGTAGGAAAGGTGGCTGTTTCACGTCTCTGTTCACAAGTACTCTGCGCGAGGGGCATTCTTAACGGTCGTAAAGAGTAAGTACAGCACTATTCACGAAATTCCTACAGGAGGTGAAATCGATAAAAGCTGCTTGGACATGTAGAATGAAAAATGAAAGAAAACATATATTAATATGTCAGGGTAAATACATTTAGAGTTAAATGTTCTGTAATGTATTTGTTCCAATTTCATAACAGTAGCTATTACTGATATTATAAATTTATTTCTGAAAATTGGAAAATCTCAAATCGCAAACCTCCGACTACTTAACAATGAATACGGCTACGGAAGGGTGTTCTGTCAGTTGCGTTACATTAATATGCAAGGTCTATCTACACTTTCAGGTTAATATAAACCCAAAGATTCATCACAGAGCACTTCAACCCCAAAAGCATAAAAACTTTTAATCTGTGTTTTTTATATTAATTATTTCAGAAAAAGTATTTTACTTATTAAATAATATTTTTTAAATTACTTGTGAATAGTTCTTCCTTGTACCACTGGGTTTAAGTAAATCAACAAATTCGATATTTTTGCAGCATACTACTGACTGTGATTTCAATTAGTAGCGTTTCACTTATTAATCTGTTCATGCACATAGATTTAATACAATGAAAAAAGCTACAATTCCATTTATATACTTAAAACATTAATTCTACAAATAAAAACACAACGTGTTAAGTTCAAAACCAAGTACAGTATTTCTAGACGTTATACGTTTTGCATTTGTAAACAAAAAGTCGCACATAAAAAAAACATGCGTTCATCAAAATAATTTGGCATCATCGGATGCCACAATAAAATCATTGGGGGATTGAATATTGTATTTTTTGTTGTCGATGTCCTACTTGGTCCAGGTCACTGAAGCGTTACGTTTTTCACCTAGAAGCCATGCATTAGAATTCCCGGCTAGCTGTGGAGATGTGTGCCTTTTAAAAATATACGTTAGTCTAGTTATTTATCCAAGTGAACGTAAGCGTGCAACACTTCTTTCAATTCATAGACTGGAGCGTTGTTATCTCGGCACGCCTTTAAAGGGAGTGGAGCAATTTTAAACATTTAGCGCCCGTGTCTTTTCGTCTAAGAGGGAAGCGACAGTGAATGCAAAAACGATCTACAGGACTGTGCAGTTCAGTAGACGAGGAAAATTTAACAATTTCGTTGATCCAGGTTCAACATTTATGGTTTTCACGAGTCTTTAAATAAATCGTATGACTTTTTATGTGATTTGGTTCTGTTAATGTGTGTTACTGTTATTTATGTCTAGTTAGTTCATTGTAGAAGTTAATGTAGATAATTCTCTGATGGAGTCAGTAATAAGTTATACGTGAAAGTTACAGATCAATAGCGTGTTTTATTAGTAAGTGCAAATATTAAACAACCATATCGAAATTCTCATAGAACCTTGCTCTTCCGACGCCAATAAAAAAAATCAAAAATTAACAAACGTAAATGATACAGTATACTTAAGAATACAGAGGTGAATGAAACATTCGCTTATTCCGTGACCTCCGACCGCATACGCCAGCAAATTTACGGCACAGACAAGCAATATGTTAAAACGCCGTTCGCCAATCGGTGCTTGGTAATTTACTTGCCAGCTGGCAGCCCAACAAACAGGGAATTTTTATTTGCAGCACGCATTATAGCCAAGGCCAGTTCCCAGATACCCGCGCAGCCAATCAGGGAATGGATAAGTCGCAAATCAAAGTAATCGCCACGCCATTTCGCCTAAGTGTATCAACTCTATTCCCTTGCTCGTCTAAGTGGTGCTTGTCGCGCAATGAACTCGATATCTCTGCTCCGTTCTTAGTGTTCACTGAAATCCGAGCAAGCGTGAGGCCCTAGCAATAGTGGACGAATTTGGGCAACTACTTACATAGAGGTTTTGAGAGCCGATTAAGGTGAAGCGATGTGAGTAAGAGGCAGCGCCGGAATCCGGAATGCAAGTGTGGGGGAAACGGGATATACCCGAGTAAACCCGCCTACCGTCCGGCACGTTTCCTCGATGCGAAAATCCGGGAGTGACCCCGCCGGGAATCGAACTAGGTTCACCTAGGTGGGAGGCTAGTAGTTTGAACACTACACCCCCGCGACCCTCTCGGCGGACTATTAAAGAAACCCTGGCTGTAACACTTTCCTGTTAATTTTTTTCAGCCGCAAATTCATTTACGAGTTAAAGTGTTGTGATCGTTTGATAGCTATTTGTGTTTGCTGCATTACTGCGTACTGCGAGATCGGTGATATTAGCGTTCATTGCCGTGTACAGTTCTAACCATAAATATCCCTTCATGTGCAACATGTCCTCGATCACGAACATAGCGACAGAACGGTTTAAACTTATATTNCCCTCGGCGGCCTGTTAAAGAAACCCTGGCTGTAACACTTTCCTGTTAATTTTTTTCAGCCGCAAATTCATTTACGAGTTAAAGTGTTGTGATCGTTTGATAGCTATTTGTGTTTGCTGCATTACTGCGTACTGCGAGATCGGTGATATTAGCGTTCATTGCCGTGTACAGTCCTAACCATAAATATCCCTTCATGTGCAACATGTCCTCGATCACGAACATAGCGACAGAACGGTTTAAACTTATATTTTGAAGACACGAGCGTTGAGTATCGCGAAATTGCTGTCAAAAAATTGGCGAGGGGGAGCGACGGAAACAGCCTTAATAGTCCCATTGCGTTTCCCTCCTAGTCGTATTAGATTTATTTTAAATTTGTTGTCTATTGAAGCATTTTAATCCTTTTAGACCCACTTTTACCATTTAACGTACACATGAGTTTGTAATTTGAGACGTTGCAAAAGTAAAAATGTTTGGTGTGAACAGTACTTACGTGTTTCTTATTTCAATTGAGACATGAGAACCTATGAAAAGGGTTTAAATATATCCATTGCACAAGAAGCAACCAATTATAAAACAGTAGGTGTGTCAGCAGCCTCCAATAGCATTGCCTAGGGCAAGGCGATTTCCGTATTGGTGCTGGATTTTGTACTTATACAGCATCGACCATGATTTTACCTATTCTGCAATGTGTCTAACGTAGACGAGTATACCCGGGATAATATTTTAAGCAGTTAAATTACAGTGTTGCAAACAAAATATTTAATTATACGTTTTGTACTAAATCGACACAACACTTGTTTCGTTGTGACAGCCAATGAGATGTAGGCTATATGTTTGGCTACAGTTATATGAACCAACTATGACCTTGACAAGTAGCACGGTTTACGTATCACTTAACAGCAGGTAATTTCATTGGTCTTTGAGCATCGCAGTGTGCGGTGCAGACAAAAAATTACCTACACATACGTAATGTACACTAGGTCTGGATGGGTTGGAGGAGTACATTTGATATTTGCTTTTCCTTGCATGCACTTGAACTATTGTTTTATAATCATTGTTAAAGGCGTAAAGTAGTTACGCGTGAAAAAAAATGAATCCAAATGAAATCATGTCTTAGATTTACAATATCAAATATATTATAGCTAGAGACCCGGTAATTTCGCGGATTGATTAGGTAACAAGAGAGACTCCACAATCCTTTGTGTACTCGAGTCTCTGTTAGTTGCTCATTGGCTGTTGCTCCAGTTTTACCTCAGACCAGGTAGCACGGTATTCAGTAGTGTTTTTCTTGCTGTTTAGTTATTTGCTCAAATTCTTCCAGGACGTAGCTAATAAACTGCGATTCAACTGAAAAGAAAGTCAAACGAATACGTGTTTGAAGTCTAACTTACCCTCAAATTAATTCACGAAATTTCCGGGTCTAGAATTATAGCATTCTAACTCTTCCGTTGATTATTATTAAATAATTATGTTTACTACAATTCTTCTTAAATAAAACTTGTATTTAAAAAAAATTAATTTTTGCAAAAAAGGAACCGAGTTCTTTGCAAGTTGGTTGTTCGTTGGTAAATTGTTTTCCCTTTGTATAATAATAAACAAATATTCATCGTGGCAAAAATGACATGTCTGCGTGGTTCCCGATGCAATCATAAAAAAATCTGACTTCATTCTTTTGTTATTGGCTGTGTGTTGATGAATGAATATGTTCACCCATTTCACTGAAACAGTGAGAACTGCATTTCTCTTATACTTAAGGTTTGTGATTCGCTTATAAGCAGCTTAACAAGGTAATCATATTGCAATGAACATGCTGAAGTGTTTTGAGAAATGCGTTGGCATGAAAGATTTTTCGCTGCACATTCCCAATGAACTTTGAATACAACACGCCTATTTTGTTTGTTGTGGCAGTGAAATATGGCTTCCCGCCTTGGTCCTGGGTTCTTCGACGAGGCTGTGCTGATGGAAGTTCCGGCGGAGAGACACCGCCTTCCGGCTCTGCTCTTAAGAGCGACAATTGCATTACGGCGCAGCTGGCATGTCCGCTCGCTGTCCGGCCTTGTTCGCCATGGCGAAGAGAGAATTGCAGTAGAGTGCGTCTGCCGGCTGCAAAGTTAACCTACTTCCCATTTTCAACGATAAATTGCTTTTTGCAGTTGGAAAATTCATAGCCACGTGGCTTTCACCAAGTTTTGTTGATTGTATGTACAATTACAATATTTTTAACATTTAGTACACTGCCTCTGAACTACGGGCACATTCGAGTTACAATAACTAATACCAGGCTATCTTTAAAAGGAGTATGAGTCTTAAAATAATAAAAAATAAAACGGAAAACATGTACAATCAGTCTGTTGTTGTTCGAATAATTCCAGTTGAGTAAGCGAATCGCAATGCAGTTACAGATGAACTTAAGAAAACAGAAGTGAAACACCCGTATATTTCGCAATCTCCAGCCACGTCACACCAGCCAAATGGCGTCGCTCTCCAGCAAAACGGAACGCCCTCTCGCCAATCAGCGTCTGGTGATCTACTCGCCGGCCGACAGCCCAGCCAATAAGGAAAATTCCTCCGCGCGCAAATACCAACCGGGCACCAGGTTCGTTCCCCAGTCACTTGCGTAAACAATCAGAGAATGAGTACGCTCACGTCGAAATAACCTGCCGTGAGGAAGCACTGCGAAGGCGATGGAAAACAGCATGAGCAAGCTTCGCGCGTCTTCTGTTTCCTCAGGGGTTTTAGCGGTGAATTTAAGCTTTTAACGCAGCAATTCTGTTCGTACAAGACACGGAATTGCCGCTGTAGTTCAAAACATTGTTCAACGGAAGAATGAATCTCGTAAACAGAGGTTTACTTACAGCGATGTTTGATGACTTTGACACTTTTGAGCGACCACATTTGTTTTTCACTAACCAGATTGGTAAATTGACAACAAAACATAGACTTCCATTTCTGTCCTGAAAAAAAATATTAACGTTCTAATAATCCTTAGTTGATTATTAATTACAGTAGAGACACCTGCTTACGACGAGACCCGTGAGAACGCTGGGAATGTCGCTTAGGCCGTTGTCGCAGGGAGCTGGGGAGGGATGTCTGCAGAAGGGGGACTCGCCCCGCTACAGCTGAGCGAGCCTGGCCGGGCTTGCGGGTGGCTTCTCGCCGTACGGGAGATCCAATTTGCCGATGAGATCGCCTCGTCACGGCGCGGCAGCAGGCCCCTCTCCCGCTTCTGCCCGGCGAGATGGACGCCATCACGACACCGCTCCTTGGCCCTCGCGGCCTTACGACTGCCCTGGACGCGTTTACTGTACGCCCATTCCGCGGTTCGCGAATGGGACTAGTTTCACTGGTCGCACCTCAAGGCGGCGTTTTAAAACGTTACTCTCAGAGTAAACTTTACTCTTTCGCCGTCCCAAAAAAAATTCAGAGTAAATTAGGGGTCGCGGCGATTGAGCGGTTAGACTGCTCGCCTACCACCAAGGCTAACCGAGTTCAATCCCCTGCCGGGTCACTCCCTGATTTTCGCGAACGGGAATCGTGCCGGACGATGGCGCTGGTGGGTGGGTTTTCTCGGGGATCTCCCGTTGTCTTCTCCCTCACATTTCCGGTGCTGCTCCATTCTCGCCTCGTTTCGCCATCATCGGCTGTCAAGACCTCGTTTTTAAGAACCGACCAAATCTCTCAACTCAAATCTGAGTAAATGTTTTACACGCTCTTGGCGGTGTCCCAAAACTGCATATTAATAACTGTGCGCATCTTGCCAGAGTAAAACGGCTGCACGCACTATTTCAGCGAGTAACGAAGGGTAAACTGAAAAATGGCAGGAATTTTATTAGAATTTAACAATCTGAAGAGAAATGTGGACGTTCTCATTACACAGCCACACAGCGGAAAATTTCAAATGACGAGGAACAAAGTTCATATACTTGATTTAAAAATTAACTTGTATAACTGTAGCACTTTGCAACATAGCGTTTATGAATTAGTAACGATAAGTATATAGAGTATGAATTTTGTAATGTACATTAGTGTGTAGTTAGCACACAGTTGTAAACACAGAATGCTATTGTTACAGGTAACCGCTCTGTGAACTTACGAGACACGGATTATTCAATGATGCGCGCGTGCTATCAGTTGCAACTGGAGACGCGGTAGCTTTTCACAAAGGAATGTTTACAAAGCGAGCCTGTTATGCCTATCACGGCGCATGCCGCTCCTGACATTGGGTATCGCATGTATTTGAGACATCTGAAGAATGCTCTGGATTACTGTCCTCGTTTTTCTCAGCTGGACTCGGGGTGCGGCGAACCTTCCAGGTCAAGGAAAGCGGCTATATTATAAGCGCGTCGGTCACCAAGCCCGGAGTTGTTGTTGAGTGAATGAGTGGCTGCGGAATCGAGCGAAGGACGACGAGCGGTGAGAGAAGTGACCGACGGGAGGAAATATGTGACTGCGACTGCGAGCATCGGCGCAGCGAATTGTGCGACTGGCAGACTAAACTTTTTAACTGGATGCATGAGTAAAATACATCATAATTGACGACAACTGACAGACTAAAAGTGTGTTAGTAATGAGTATGAGTAAATTGACTATAACCGAACAGAAACATTCAGAAGAACGTTAATAAGAGTTTAAGTAGACATTAAATATTGCACTCAATGAAAAATAAAAAAATGTAACGGTGAAGACAGATTATTTAATGCTGTAAATAATAGCTGTGTAAATAAATAAAAAAGCAAATTTAGTTCTATTATTTTTATGAAGACCTTCATCCCTCACGAACTCGAATACGCCTCTCAGGCGTAAATGTAACACTATTCACATCGTGCTCGTTCCAAACCCATATTTACTCTTCCTTTGCTCAGCCGTTACTCTCTGTTACTTTACTCTACTCTCGGAGTAGTGTTTTAGCACGCCACCCTATGCCTGTATGCAAACAGAAGGAAATCCTTACCTCGAAAATACGCGCTTGTGATTACCCAGTGATCGCTTCCACCGCTCATTAAGGTTCAGTATTTTATTTGTATTAACAAAACTTACCTTATTTGTATTTTAACAGTATAAAAATACTGTTTTTTTTACCTAACATTTTATTTATTTAAACGAATGCATACATTCCTGCCAAATTCAGCCATTTCAATCGTACTTCCTGTTTATTTCTTAGCAGCGAATGAGAGCGCAGCGCAGATGCACCAACACAGTTTGTTTGCTTAGAACAAGAAGTGACTGCGATCGGAACAAGTTCGGAGTCTGAAGTAACCATGCGCAATGCTGAGCATGTTTGTCCCGTGTGACCACGGCCTTAGATTCCAAGGTTAAGTTACTCGCCTGAGCCGTTCGTGCGTCTTTGTCGCTTCTGCTGTTCCACGCGCGATGTTATGCGTACCAGCCGCGAGACGCTGGGACACTTCCGCTTCCGTGTCCCTCAGTGGAGATGGTGCTAGCCTTTCCATTTTTTGTTCATACGTATAGTTTTATAACTTACTGTCAAAGTTTTAGTATTAAAATTTAATCATTACAACATGCGGGACATAAACTAGGAATAAAACTTTAACATTACAAACCTTTTCCACTCGCCTACCGCGCTTTGACAAGAATCAGTGTTGTAAATAAGAAATGTATGCAGAACGATGCATGTATCTCTTGGATTTTAGTCATATGAGTATGTGTGCGATTGTTTTTTTTATTATTTCAGGTTTACAACGGTAAGAAAAAGAGTTTAATTTTTGTAATGTATTTTACTGTGTATGACAGGAAAATTAAACATATTTTGTCGTGTATAAGGATATGAACACGAATCGTAAATCTAACACTCAATAACGAGAACCACTCACCTACGACACCTTTACAGTAAGTATTTCGTAAATATGTATTTTACATGACAGTGACGAACGCGCCTGTCATAGTTTCAAGCTGTGTTAGAGCACTTGCTATATTTGCGGTTTATAAAACGAAGTTACGAAGAAATCGATTGTATTTTCGTTATTTGCTTGTTTTACTGTGTATACAGAAGGTCTGTACTGGTTCACTCCTCACCTGCTGCTATTTTACACGAAGTAGTATTGTGAAGATGGGATTTTATACGCTTCAGTTATCATCGGCATTGTTCGTGTCTCAAAGTCGAAGCCGTAATAATACGTAGAGCGACCGTACGTTACACTTACGCGGCTCATTTCCGTTATTCGTTGTTACGGAGTGCCTTTCCGTAAATTTACTCTACATCTCCGTATCGGTTTCTGTAAAACTGCAGACATTTCTAACAGCGAAGTGCTCTGTAACGTAGCTGTAAGTCGCAGAAATCCTCGCTATGACACTTCCACTTTGAAACACGAACTAATAAATAAAAAAATAAAAACTGCCTACTGTTGGCAGTTTTTGACAAATGAGTGGCAAACTTACGAATTATTCCGTAGAAGTAATCTAGTCAGACATTAGAAGGAAAAAGGCGACGGAATTACACCAGTAAGTGTGATCTACAACCGAATAGGTTGGCTCAAACAAAAAAGGGCCAAATAAATGTTTGAAACAGGGAATATAATGGACAATAATGGTAGAGGTGGCACCGTGGGGACAACTCAGACGAACACAATATGCCAGTTATTTGAACGTGTTTGACACACCTGTTGACATATCCCAACGTTGGCCCCGTTTCGAGAGTTTATTTTATTAGTTTCAATGTCCTAACACATGTAGGAAGACACAGTCGGCCAACTGTCTTTTACTGTTGGGCGACTGCTGGCCCAGAAATCGGAATGGCTCTCACATCTGACCCTGTTGTTGTTAACTGCCGGCAACACAACAGCTGGCATGCCATCTAGCAAACTGATCAAATTCTGATGGATATGAAGCAGATGGAAAAAAACATGGGAATCTACTGGTGGTTCACAAATGTCACACCTGCTGTACCGTGGCAGAGACAACGCATTGCGCGAACCGGTAACTGGAGTTCTGTTCCCGTGTTTGATGGGAATTATTCCTGTTCCGTAGATTTTTTTTTACGTTTGTGTTTTTGCAGCAGGATTGTTTGTGATTTATTGCGTATTTTTTCTATTACTCTTCTGCCCTCCGGATTTGTCCGTTTCCTTTTTTCCTTGCTACTGTTGTTTTGTTTTTAGGTGCCATTCTGTGTGTCCGCTGCTGTTCATTTCTGGCCGAGGGCTACTCAGTCGTGGTTGGCCCGCAGTTCGGCCAATCGCGGCGAATATCCGTCCCGGACCCGGCTGCAGGTATAGAAAACTCCGTTTCTTTCCTTCTCCCGGTGTTTTTTTCCCTCTTATTATAAATTTTTCTCTGTTTTGATTTTCCTACTTGTTAAGATCCTTTTCGTTTGGTTTTTGTCCCTTTTCCTACCAACTCCCTTNTGTTAAGATCCTTTTCGTTTGGTTTTTGTCCCTTTTCCTACCAACTCCCTTTTTATTAAATTTTTATTTCTCCTCCCCCTTACACTGTATTCTCATTTGCAGTGTTGCTGTCGTCAGTGGCGGATTTACACATTTGCCGCCAGTAGGCTATTAAAATTTTGCCGCCCCTACAGACCTCTACAATTGGATACCCTAGCTCACAATCATATTAATTACAATTTTTTTTGTCAATGAAATTGTAACTTTATGATTTGTGCACTATCGTCCTAATTACACCACCTTTTCCCCGTAATTAGTTTGATTGCGAACTAGGGGATCGATGTGTCAGTTTCTAGAATATTTTTACAACCCAACGATTTAGTTAAGATTGCACAAGAAATAGTTTTTGGGTACATCTCTGAGCTAATAAAAGCTCAGTCATGTACTACTAATAAGGCGGGGTAAGGTATGCATCAATACTACTTACCCCAATAATGTACATTCGGTAAACGTAATTAAATAATTTTTACTGCGCTTACTTACAGTTTAAAAACAATATATTCAACTATCTGGTAACAATCCGGCTGATGATGTCGATGAAATTCAATTAATTAAGTTATGAAAGTATTACAATACCTTTTTGCGCGATTTTCTATTGGCAAAATCATCAATTATATCGTCGTATAAAATCTTGTTTATTAGTTCTGACTCTA
Source organism: Clitarchus hookeri (assembly GCA_002778355.1). NCBI lineage: Eukaryota > Metazoa > Arthropoda > Insecta > Phasmatodea > Phasmatidae > Clitarchus > Clitarchus hookeri. Next base: position 69,036 of record NQII01000589.1, on the reverse strand, counting down.
TGTACAAAAGAGCTAAGGCGTTTAGCTTTTCTTGGCTTAAGGTAGATCTTAGATAATTTTTCACCCGTTTTAAGCAAGAGAAGCTTCTCTCACCCGAACAATTTGTCGCTGGTGTACATAGAGCCATGCGAAATGCTATATCCAAGTTTGGATAAACGTTTTGCAAATTCTATTTTCGCAGGAACGAAGATAGACTTTTCAATGATCCACAATCTGGTTTTACCAAAATTCTTTCAGAAGAAAGGTGGCATTGAAAATGTATGCATTCTTGAACTAAGTCAGTCTCTAAATCATTAGGATACATTTCTTCCAAGAAAAGGGCTTTTTCCGTAATGGTTGATAATGACAATTCACTCATTTTGGTCAGAAATGAAAACTTTTCAGTGAACCTGTTGTAGGCCTCCTGCCGTTTTTCTAATTCGGATACGAGTCTATCAATGAGGACGAGAAATGTGTTAACCCTGAAAGTATCACTCGCAGTCATTCTCATTTCTTCATCGGGTGTTTCATCATAATTTTTTTTCCTTTTCGGTTGTCTTTTTCCCATGTCTTTTGTATACTGCTTCGACACGCTTAATTCCATCGCCTTTTGTTCGAAATACTTAAAATTTTCTCGTTCAGCTACGAAAAACTTGCAAAGAGATTCGTAAAGATCGGCAACAGTGATCAAATCTACGGTAGAAGCCTGAATTTGAACATTCACTTTGTTTATTCTTTCCAAAAAAACATTCCACACAACAACCATTACCGCCGTTTCCAGTTTTTCTAAATTCAAAAGTATTCCCGTCGCTTCGTTTCGCGTTACAGGCTTTTCGGTACAATCATCCTTGATTGATTCCAAAGTTTTAAGGACTTCGTGCCAACAATCTCTCAAACTTCTACATGCGTCCTCTCTAGCTGACCAACGTGTCAGATTTACTCTCTTTAGCGTTTTCCCTTTCCCGATTTCAGTCATTAATTTTTGCCAGCGCTGTGTCGAACTTACAAAAAAAACGTAGATTTCTTGAAGCAACATGAAGAAGCGACAAGCTTCTGTGCAAGATTCAGCAGCCGCAGTTGCCACTAAATTTAAAGAGTGGGCAGAGCAAGGAACGAAAAAAGCAAAAGGTGCTTGGCTTTGAATTTGAGCCTGTAAGCCATTGTACACACCAGACATGTTCGCGGCATTATCATATGATTGTCCACGACAGTCTTCAATATTTATGCCCAGTGTTTTGAGTTCCGAAATAATGGCAGAAAACATTTCTTCAGCTTTATGTCCCACTGAGGGCAAAAACTTGAGAAATCTTTCACACGGTTCGCCTGTTTCCAAAACGTATCTAATGACGAGGGTAAGTTGGTCCACATGTGCTATATCTGGTGTTGAATCGATGATTAAGGAAAAATATTTCGCCCTTCTTATCTCGTCTCCAATGTGTTTTAAGACTTTATGACCCATCAAGAGAATAAACTCATCGCAAACGGTCTTTGATAAGTAACTGGTACTTCCAGATCCTTGATTCCCAAATCGTTCAATATGACTGGCTAAAAAAGGATCGAATTCAGCTAACAGTTCCAAAATCATACAATAATTTCCGTTATGCGGATCACCGAACTTTTCATTTTTTCCTCTGAAAGCGAGGCCTCTTGAACACAGTCGCTTCACTACGGCAACAACCCTCTTCAGAACGTTTCTCCAATAAGTAATTTCTTCATCAATCTGGACATGCAGTAAATTATCGAGTCGGCCATCAATCTCACTTCTAACTTTCAAACTAAGGATACTAGATTTATGACGCGCAGAGTTTTCATGCTGAGCTACTCGGTGTTCTGCATTTTTCCAGTCATTAAATCCTTCGTTCTCAAACTGAGTCTTATTCTCCAATGGACCGAATGCCAAACAGGGCCCGCAATATACAGATCTTTTACTTTCAGAATAAACCAGCCAATTTCGGTCATTCACTTCATTATTTTTCATTTTTCTTTGGAAGATACTCACTGGCAAGAAACGACGCTGATCAGCATATATTTTTTCACTTTTAGAGAAGTCACAAGACTTGTTTTGATCGAAGCCGTACCTTGCGATAATCTCCCTTAAGGTATCGTTGATTTCCCATAAAGCTGGATCTTTGTTTAGATTTACTGTTGTTTGCACTTGGTCATTACTTAACGTCTGATTCTGATGCGCATCTTCAATTGTTATACTTATTAATGATTCCTCTACCGTCTTTACGTCAAAAACATAAATATCCGTTTTTTCAAAAGTAGATGGTTCAACAGATGATTGTTGTTATTGGGCCGCAGAGTTCAAATCCGTTTCATATTTTCCAGATTGTATTGTGTCAGTGCATGTTGTTGTAGTTCCTGGTCTTTCAACACTACTTCCACTCCCACTTAAAAAAAAACTGTCAAGTTTTATCGTTTTACGGATAATCTGTTTTTGTTCTTCTTTTTTCATTTTGGTTTTNAGTTTTATCGTTTTACGGATAATCTGTTTTTGTTCTTCTTTTTTCATTTTGGTTTTTCTTTTTATACGCAGCTCCACTAAGTCGCTTTCCCCCATCACTCATTCTAACAATTTCTTGGATTCCAAGAACTGATATAAATAAGATTGCATTGGGAGTTTTATTTCTCGTACATCCTTTGTTCAGACTTCAGACATTGAATAATTACCTAACATAAGTACAAGAAATTTATTTAAGTATGATATAACAAAAAAATCTAAATTTCTTTGCATAGCTTCCGAAACAGCTATTTATCAAGTTAAATTACGTCTTACTGATTCGTTACGGATGATTTATTGTAATATATTATGATTACTTACCTACTATAAGTTTCTACGCACCGGTGATATTATGCTATGAAATTATTCATACAATCCACGAAACACTTTGAAAAATTACAGCACACAACCAGAAAAAGTAAATACGGGACGGGACTTGCCCGTTTGTATCGCCGGCCGCCGCTCTATATCTATCTCTCTGGAACTCAATGCCACCACGCGGCGTATGCCTACAACAGCACGACCCCGCTTCGGCTCCCGCGGCGGCCGCGCCGCGCTGCGCTCGTGCAGTCAATTCGGCCAGACACACTTAGCGAACGGTCATGTCACTCGTTCCCGCGCCGCAACCAAACGTGACTACGCATATTGTAGAAAAATGTATCTAATTGGTGAAACATATTACATGTTGAATTGTTTGTGTGTACCTAATAACATTTAGGTATATAAATATGAATATTTTTAATTTCTGTAAGACATAAAAAAAAATTTGTCCCCAAATTTGCCGCCCTTGAAATCTGCCGCCCTAGGCTCCAGCCTACTCAGCCTGCTGGTAAATCCACCACTGGCTGTCGTCTAGTATTTACACCTATGGTAGTGTGGGGGCCACCTACCCACAACACACATCTACTCAAGTTTTTATTTTTTGTTAGTTTTTTTTTTTCATGCGCAGCTGCAAATGCCTTATGGTACTCATCAAATTTTTACACCTATGGTTGTGTGGGGCCGTATAACCACAGTACACACCAACACTTTATATATAGCCTTTTCAGTTCTCGATTTTCCTGCAGTTTTTTCCTTTACATATTGTTCCTAGTTTTCTTCACTTTCCGGTTGTGTTGGGCCTTCTCCCAGTAAATGCCCCACACCTTCCCTCTCTTTCATTGCGCCCTTTATCCCCTTGGCTTTCCGCCTACAGTCCTGCGACACCCTTACACGGATTTATGCTACTCTCCTCCTTCTTTGCACACTTCCTTTTTCGTTCTTTCTTCCCTCTATCGTGTCTGGGGTTTTTGGCTACTTATCCTTCGTTCTTGTTTGTTTCAGTTGTAGTTGGAGTTCCCCTTTACATCCTGCTTCTGCAGAACAGTGTTTGTTTGCACTGGCATGCCAAATATTGAACCATGTTCTTGGTTTTGCTTGTATAATACTTTCATGTAATAAACCCTTTTTAAATCAAATCTAATCACCCATGTTCACGTTCTTTATGCTAGCTGATGGCTGTGAGATGGTACATTCGTGGATGACTACCTGTGAAAGCACGGGACATTGGTTTTCTCTACTTTTGGCTCAGGTGTGGACCCAGCATCTCTAATAATTGTTACCACTTATGGCACAGGCATGCGCAGTGTTAGGTAAGGCGAGTGCAAATCACAAAATGAAGACCCAACTTTTGCGAGATTAAAAATACAAAGTAAGAATGTATTTAAACACAATTATCACAAACAGTCGACATTGTGTTAAAAGTATTTTTTTATTAAGTGGTTGTTTCAAACACGTAGACAGTCAAGTAAAAAATAAAAAATTCCCAAGATTATTTTTATTTTTACATAATATTAATGGGGAGGGGGGTGAAGTTACACCCCCTGCAACCCCCTTGCACACGCCTGACTTTTGGTCCAGAAATAGTGCCGGGTGCATTCCATATGTTGGCCAACTGACTTCCTGCTTGGCATGTCGCAGTATAAGCTAATGTACTTCGCTACAGGGAAGATTTTGTGTCATTTTATGGGCTTCGTGCGACTTACAACAAAGTGACAGTGGCGTATGTCCAAATTACAAGTTAATTTAATCACTCACTCACTTTGAAAAAATTATTAAAATAATGCATTGCAATTTATTACAGCTTCGACAACAGTCAGCCGCTAGCAGAAATGTCCATATTGTTCACCTTCGTTGTACGTAGATACAATAAATCTTCGACGTTTTGTAGGATTTGGGCGATACCATGAGGTATAGTTTAAGTTAATAATAATTTGTTTTGTGATGCTGATTTAAGATTTACGTCACTTTTTAAAGGTAAGGAGGCTTGGAAATTTTTCTTTATCGTATTGTTAAATAGCATTAAAATAATAATGCTTTAATTTGGCGACAATCTAAACTTTAATACCCGTGCTTATTTCCTAGTTTTGCGAATGGACCACACACTTTCCCACGCTCTGATGGAATATGAGCCAGTTAATATTCCGCAACAAAAGTAGTTTCGGATCACTTACACAGCCAACCAAGGAAAGAAACACGTAACTTGAAGTTACATTCAGTGGTTGTGTGAAGTTCCGGGCCAGAGGACCTCATCCCAGTGCCTGAGAGATCATATGCCTTCACGGCTGCCTCGGGATTCGTATACCAACGGCTACGAAGCGGTCTGCGGTGGCCCGCCATCCAAGAACCGACCACGCCCGGACACTGTGAAAGTACTATGATCACGAGAGCACGGAGGTCATCAACGTGCCACTGCTGTTCACCCGCGAGCAACCCACAAGAGTAGTGAGGGCTCCCTGCTTTTTACGGTTGGTATAAGTATTCCAGATGTGACGGGGCTTGCCGCGTGCTCGAGTGGCGTGGTATTTACGCCGCTGTAAGTGACACTTCTCGAGGATTAACTGCTCGTCTCCTACACACAACCCGGCATGGATTTTTATAACGGACCGTCGTAGCTCGCCATTGGTTCGACAAGATTTTTGGAGGCCCATGACGTCACGTAAGGTTGTTCGAGCAGAGGCCCAAATCTGGCAACACAATTGCTACTCTCTCGACTGTAACCTAGCTTCTTTGACAGATCCTGATTGAATCTGCGATAATAGCGAATCCGTAACAAAAGAAGGACCGGATCTCACGCAACCCAGGGAAGAGAAGACTGACTTCTCACAAAGAAGGACGGAGCACTCTGAAACTCAGCTAACGGGTCCTTTATCCACACTTATTTCCCCTCTCCTCTTTATACTGGTGAATTTCCAGTATTGGTTGTTAAGGGTAAACTGAGTATTTTTGAGAGGCCTGCTTAAGATCTGCTTACGTGCATGCACTTTGTGTATTCTTCCGCCTCATATAAATTAGATATTACCAAGGGGTCTGATCAGTTTGTTCATGGCGCCAGTCATGTGAAAGTAAGAAGTTATATGAAAAGTAAATATTTATAATATTTGCTATATTTTATGCGTTAAAAACAGAAAAAAAAAACCACTCACTAACCCCTTTTTTTTACCTGGCACCTTTAATTCTACGTTATAACATAGAACTACTTTCCCTCTTTCGTTACCAATTTTACTGGATACTTGGCAGTCAGTGGGCCTAATAGTTTATATGACGCTAGGGAGAGTGAAATTATTTAAAAGGTTGATTTCATAAGTGCTCAATAACAGTGAACAGCTTTTAGTTAAAAGCAAACTCTAGCCTTTGCCGCATGTTAAAATTAGCATTTCTGCAAATACTTGTGAAATGGTCTTTTGTGTACTTGCTACTAATTGATCCCTAGAGAACTCGGTAATCTGAGCTTGACCACTTAGTACCTGCGTATACGCGCTGAGAAATGTTGCGGAGAAAGGAAAGTAATGAACACGGTCGTACACAGGATGCATTGAAATTCAGTACAACCNGCGCTGAGAAATGTTGCGGAGAAAGGAAAGTAATGAACACGGTCGTACACAGGATGCATTGAAATTCAGTACAACCGGTGCCTTCCCCACGGTGCATCTTATTTACCCCGAGCTGTTGTCTGCGTGGATTTTGAACGGCTCACGTCCGTAACAAGTGCTTCAGTCATGCAAATTATTGCTAGCGAGAAACGATTAATTCCTGACTCAATACGAGTGCTGTTCCCACCGAAATAATGATGATTTTGCAACCAACGCTTTCAGTCTCAAGTTATTCATGGATGGTATGCGTTTACACAACTGCTAAACCGGGTTCGGTTCCCAGCGAGATTAAACTAGGGAATACTGCACGAAATAATGACAAAAGATTTTGTCGAATGGCTTGTCGCGGTCTCGCATGATCTGCCATATTTGAATGTCTGCGGCACTCGGTAAATCAAATGACTGAATATTTTGATTCCAAGAACTATAAGATACACAATATCTTAATCTTTTCACTCGTGGTCTCATTAAGATAGAATGTTACCCAAAGAGCAGGTTCATGGTTTTACTGTGCACATCATTAAATCAACATCCGATAGAGTAAATGGTTTACATTAAAAAATATATCCTTTTTTTTATTACGCCTATTGATTTGACTCACAAATCGCTACTGCCTAGTAATATATGGTATAGTATAAACTGTTGAGCGATTACGAATATTAAGCGAACGTTACATAGCTGCAACTGCTGTTACGTATATCAAATAAATTCGTTGTAAAGACTGAAATTATAAGATGAGACATAGAAATTCGGTTATTTATTTGGACAATTCTCATATTCGCACTTCTGCTCGGGCTAATTGTTTTATTTCACACGCCCGATAGGCCAGAACCATTAACAAACACGCAAAGTAACGCAGGTCCAAACCTGCCCTCCCACTGCGGAAGCAAACAGTCAATTAGTAGTTGGCATTTGCTTGAATAGGCAAATATAGGCAACTTGTGGCTTTTTCACACTTTCTGAATAAAACCTCTGAAATATGAGCCCATGAATGACATGTCTGGTTATTTCCTAAATATGCCACGTTTCGCTAGTGTTTTACTTTTCTGTTAAAATCGAAGTATCTTAATTATGGTAAACTGAAATTTTATATATATATTTCATCAATAAAATATACACTTCGGCTCCGAAAGCCCATATCAATGATGGTCCGTTGAATAGTTCGTACGCTGGAACTTGATGATGCTCCAGCAATGAAATCTGCGCCAATTTGAGGAAGGGTTGCACATCTGTCACGTTTAATGATTCTCGTCAGTCGTCATTTGTCCCGTTTTTTCACGATCTTTTTCCGGCCGCAGCGATGTCGAAGATGTGATGTTTTACCGGCTTCCCGATATTCACGGTACACTCGTAAAATGGTCGTACGCGAAAATTCAAAATTGTATCGCTACCTCGGAGATGTTATGTCCCATATCTCGTGCGCCGACTATAACACCATGTTCAAACTCACTTAAATCTTGATAACCTGCCATTGTAGCAGTAGTAACCGATCTAGCAACTTTGTCAAACGATTGTTGTCTTATATAGGCGCTGCCGACCGCATCGCGTTACTCTGATTGGTTCCATACCTCTGTTATTTGCATACGCACGCTTATAATATTTTTTCGGCTCTCTAGTGTATTAATTTATGTACTATTAGTGTTAATAAAAACAGCGAGAAGGGGGCTGCGGTGATGTAGTAGTCAGACTCCAAGACAAAACAGGTTAGATTCCCGGCGGGGTCGCACCCGGGTATTCGCACGTGGGAATCGTGCAGGATGATGCCTCTGGTCAGCGGGTTTTCTCAGGGATCTCCCGTTTCTCCCGCCCTTTCGTTACGCCACTTCTCCGTGCTCACCTCAATTCACCTTGATCGCCTCTCAAGACGTCGATGTTAAGAGCCGCCAAAATCTCTCCACACACACAGTGAGAAAGTAAGTGTGTTGCTAATGTTTTGTAAGTAATAGTTATTATATAAAATATTATTACATGAAGTGTGCATGGATTGAACCGCTTTGTCCTTACGGTGTAGTTTTCCTAACATTCTTAAGCTTTTTTTGCACACTACGGAGAAATGTTTTGGAAGTAGAACTTCAGTGAGGTTTTATAAAAGTTTGAATTTACCGTAAATGGACTACAGTTCTGAAATCTGGCCTACAGGTAACCGAAATCAGAGCAATTTTAAAATACATAGTTTTTAGTTTAAGTAAATTTTTAATAGACACTTGAAAATAGCAAAAAAAAAACTTTTCAGCCAACACATTTTTGATAAATCACTAGTTAGTTTATTTGTCATTTTACGATTGCATGATAAAGTTTATGCCCTCGCTAAGCTCTTCGCATGCCAATCACNGTAATTTTAAAATATATAGTTTTTAGTTTAAGTAAATTTTTAATAGACACTTGAAAATAGCAAAAAAAAAATTTTCAGCCAACACATTTTTGATAAAACACTAGTTAGTTTATTTGTCATTTTACGATTGCATGATAAAGTTTATGCCCTCGCTAAGCTCTTCGCATGCCAATTACAAATGTTCTGTATTAGAGTGCCAGAATTCTCATTGGTCCAATGAAAATGAGATCATAGCTTCATACATGAACGATAGCCGGTAAGGAAAGAAAACCATCAGACATGTACAGTACGTTCAATCCTATGAAAAGGTCAACATTTCTCGCGATACACCGTCGTATCTACATATACAATTAAACTTAAAATAAATGTTATTATTTGCTTTCAATTATATAATTGTAGTCTGTATCTTCGTCAATGCCAATAAGCCGCGCTGTGTCGCAGAATGAAGTATACACGAGAAGAATGCGCACGTGTATCTGGAACTTTAGACGCACGAGCCAGGAAAGCAGTTGCCTGACTTGCCAGCATCACAGTAAGAATGATTTATTTTGGTGTTTTCACACGGCTCCTGAATGGCGCACACTTACAGAACGGCCAACAAATTATTTGTTTGTATATGGTCAAAAATATATTTAGTTGCTCCAGCAAAATATTTTGTTGGGTAGGCAAAACTTGAAAAGCAGAAAAATTTAATATTGTCCGTCTAACCGAATACACAGTAATCAAAGATTTCTTCATTATNTAAGAATGATTTATTTTGGTGTTTTCACACGGCTCCTGAATGGCGCACACTTACAGAACGGCCAACAAATTATTTGCTTGTATATGGTCAAAAATATATTTAGTTGCTCCAGCAAAATATTTTGTTGGGTAGACAAAACTTGAAAAGCAGAAAAATTTAATATTGTCCGTCTAACCGAATACACAGTAATCAAAGATTTCTTCATTATTAAATCATTCCAGTCCCACATAGGAAAATGCGTTTATAACTTAAACTGTACAAACTTTAGAAATGTGGTTAACTAGTTCTCTATATCAAGCGAAGCTTTGATTTCTAAGAGTTCCGCCTTACTGGCGCTTCAACTTCGTCGCAGTGTGTTTCGAATCCTGGTTTTTTGACGAAACTATTAAACGTGCCCGTTGTATGTTCTCCTACGAAAAGACATCATACCCCACTCGAGGACGGATTAGTACTTTAAAGTTCCCACGCATGATTTGATTATTATTTGAAGCCCTGCAATATAGTTGAGGACTGCTTTTTTCAGACTGCCGTGTCTTAAAACATACCAGCAGGTCACGAGCCGAACTACGATAGGAGACTTTGCTACAGACTTTTCATCCATAAAATTGTAGTGTCACCGCTGGAAGTGTCATAGGTACACGCAGCACTACGAGAACACTACACGACAGTTCAGAGCCCTGCGCGTAGCGGCGATGGCGCTCTTGTAGCGCGTGTCAGTGTAACCCTTATAGCTCCCGCGCTTCTCCGCCAGAAAAGGAGAAAAACGATGCACGCAGGCGGGGCCGTTAATATCCAGTCGTAAATTTATATTACAAAGGTTTTTAAAAAAAAGTTCATTGTGGAAAGGTGGAAGGGAAACTACCCCCTTACTGCCATATGTTGACGTTTAAATTCCAATTTTCCCGGGTGAGAAGACCCATACCCATAATTTTAAGGTGGCTGTTAACAAGACTTATTTTTATAGAAATACTCGCCCCCAATGTTTTTCTGCACCTTAAATGGCCTCCTGCAGACATAGGCCTGCGTCCACGGCTCGTTAATGACCGGGAGGTCACACGAGTCTCGTTACCCTTGTGCTCCTTCAAAACTGACTTTTTATCCCATACACATACCTCTTTTGCCAGTAAAATTCCGAAAACTTTAAGTGCTATAAAATAAACAATATCGGTATGATACGCGGTATTTAAGATGGAGTGTGCCTCGGACAACATTTGGGTTCGTTCCGACTCGAGCAGAGGGGTGACACTGATTGTTCCCTATGCTGCCGTTATTGAACATATCGTACTTATTGTATGCCAACATTAACATAACTCTACCAAACGTTTTAATTTATCATGTGAATTGTATTTTAGAGAAAATTATTTATCTCAACAGTGCCTACCGTAATAATTATACTAATTTTAACCGTGTTGATGTTGCATATGGTTTTCCGATTTAATAAATATTTGCACTTTTAAAGAACAAGTTTTAGTTGGGTTTTGGTGGCATAACTGATTAATACGAGTGTGTGTGTAGTATGTTGATGTAAAAGCGCTTCTTACTGTTACAGCTTGTTGGTAAAAGGTGCTACGTGATAAATAATAAACGACACAATTACACATTTCTAGAACCGAAACATTGGCATAATAGCAGGTGTCACCCTGCAGAAGAAAAAGTGACAGTATTTTAATACAAATATTAAGAAGTCAGAAGCGGTGTAGTTTGGCAAATAAGCTCAAAGTTCGACTACGAAATCGATTTTCAAGTACGAAAATGAATGCCTGATATTAAAACGAGCGTAGTCATTTTTTTTTTTTTGGATGGTGTGGAATAGTTCAAAAAACGATCTTACGATATTTACCCACCCTCCTTCCCCCACTGCACCGATTTCACGGCAAATATGGACGACGGCGTATCGCAAGAGTGCCGTATCTTTTACCCTTCCATACTCTGTGGACCTAAGTCTTACACCGCCCCTTCTGCAGTCCTTCGACGTCACAGCCAACAGAGATCTAGGGAAGTCGCAGATGTAGAGAGAGGCGGTGAGAGAGAGAAAGGCTGAGAGAGAGAGAGAGGCCGTGAGAAAGATAGAGGCCGTGAGAGATAGAGAGAGGCCGTGTGAGACAGAGACCATGNATATTAGGGTTGTTGCAAGAGAGCGGTTACGGTGGTCGCCAGGGTCTGGAAGCTAGCCAGATCCAGCGATATACTCTGGAAGCCTCCATTCCTCCGTTGGAGGAATGGAGGCTTCCATTCCTCCAACGGAGGCGAATTCATACAGCCCTGACGCAAAATAAAAGACGGTATCAAGCACTCCGCCCGCCCTGATGCGATCAGGGAGTTGAAAGACTCCAAATACTGGGGCATTTATCGATTTATAGATTGCTTGCGTTGAACAGAGCGCTTCTAAAGCCTTGCTTACGATCTTATTAAGTTTCCTTACCTTGTAGGCAAAATTTTATGTTCCGTGGACCCGATTACTTTATTCGCTCATTGCTCAAGTGCGTTGAGAAGAAAAAATTTTAATAGAGATGTGTAAACAAAACATTTACGTTATCTGGTTCCAGGGTAGCAGGAACAAAATTTTGGCACCAGTCTCAGAATGTTATTTTAGTTTATTATATAAGTTAGTTCACTTTGTTGCAGGAACAAACCTAATATTGCTGTAGTTGCTCTGCTGAATTATATATTAATTTGTCTTTCAGCGAAAGCAGAGTGCTTAGTTCTAGGAACCATCACACACACGATTACAACACATAATTATGTTGCAATTCATATTTACGTTAACAATATTTCCATAGTACGAGCGACCCACTTGACTGATGTGTTTATAGTAACAGTCTAGATGGGCTGTGGCTACAGAAATTCTATTTCCACTACAGTAATATTTTCTCAGTGTAGAACAGTAGAATTGCTAGAGACATAAATACGTAACTAATTCAAATGTTTTTAATCTGAAATGCATAAAACAAAAATTATTGAAATTATGTAATTTGGCTCTCTATTGACTAAAACGTCAGTGTTTTTAATACGAAGTTAAGATTCGGAACTAAATTTTCAACATCGTTGCAACTTTTCTAGAAGCACGCTATTGATTATAAAAAGTGCCTACCCATGAACCAACTGCAGCACTGTTTCCTATCGCTTACTTTAACAGTATGCGCAGCCATTGCGTATTTGATTGATACGTTTTACTGTTTACTAATTGTACGGTTTCAACTTCTACTCCACTGATTGCGTAGGGGATAGCACCAAGGGCAGTTCGCAACTACTCCTTTTTCACTTACAAAGGTACTTTAGTTACAGTTTTAACGGCAAACGTAGTTTTGTTATAAAACAATATTTTAATTAATTAGCAGAGAAATCCCTTCAATTTCAAATGCGTTATTTGAAGTGATGGCAATTATGAAGATAACTATTAAATCATTCCTTATGATGCATAATTATTGAGAACGCATTTGAAACAAGACATACCCCTTTATTGGTATAAAGTATTGATAAAATCTAATTTTTATTTGTTCTATAGCAATAACCATAACAATATTAACCTTGAGATAAAAGGGGTTATTGGGTGTGGCATAGCGCACCTGAAAAACTGGAATGGACTCTCAAACTTACATTTCTTGTAACCAGACTTGTTTACTTACGTAAAAAGTAAGGGTATCATGATAACGTGTCAGCGGTCCAGAAAAGGCGATTTCCAAATTCCACCTAACAATTTACTCAAAATATAATAAATGAGTAGTTGCTGACGTGGTTTGGGGCGGCTCACTACACTCGTAAGCCCGCGGCTATTAAACAAATCAGCCCGCAGCTGTAGTCATTTTGTTTAAAAGCTTAGGATGTCCGCCATCTTAAGACTCCCACCGACCTACAACTCTTTTTCCGCATATAAAACAGAGAAGGGCGGGAGCGATAAGGGCGACACTTCCACGCGCATCATGTACCCCATCGCCGCTAAGCGCAATGCTCTGAACTGACGTGTAGTGTTATCGTTGCACTGCGTGTACCTATGGGACATTTAGCGGTGACTATATGATTAAACTGATGGAAATTCTGTAGGAAGGTTCAATGCAGGGCCCTTGAGTAGTTTTGTATGCATATTACTCGTAAATTTTGAAATACAGCACTTTGAAAACGTACGTGACATCCTGAAAGCACTCAACAGCCTTCGTATCAAGTGTTAGTTCTTTTCGTAGATCAGAACATTGGGCGCACGTTTAATAGTTTCGTTGAGAAACGTGAATTTAAAATACACTGCAACGCTTTTCAAGTGCCGGGTGAGAGGGTGTCATAAGGAAACTAAAATACCTAGGATAGTATATAGTCACCGATTGCAGATATGAGAGCATGCAAATTATACTGTAGAGGCACAAAGAATAATTTTATTCAATATATTAATTTGATATAACAGCATTAATAAAAAAGGAAAACATGAATCTATTTCAGTTCAAATTTACTTTGTATTTAATTATCACACAGAGAAAATACCGGAACATTGCTAGTGTATATTTTAACTGATAGTGGAAAATCTACTGCTTTATATACATACGGTAAGGGGACACTGAGAGAAAAATTTGTTCTAGTCGAGTACTGTGAGAGAAATATTTGTAATAGCCAACAAAATAATTGTTGGTATAGGACCAGATATGTATCTAGTGGCCCTAAGAAAATATTTGGTTTAGTAAACGAAATTTGGAAAGCAATAAAATGAATTTTTTGTCTAATAATATACACGCTTGAATAAGCAAAACCTTTGTATTTAGTCCAATTAACTGTATATATAGTTACTTGGTAACTCAATTGATTGTCTTCGTTCTAAAATACATCGCAATAGTTTGTTTGTAATTTTTGTGACAATTAGGATAGTAACAGTTATTGTAAGTGTGTTTATAGATAATTAATAATTACATGAAAATCGTAATAAAACAAATTCAACAGGAAACTTAAAGGTAAAGATGTAACACTTGGAATATTTTTTTACGTACGTGGTCCATTATATGAAATGTATTTATTTAAAAGCATTTAAATTAATTTAATAGTCCCTTTAGCTGAGGTTTCTAGGGGGTAGCGCTCACTAGCGGGTGATCTAGGTTTGAATTTCGTTCAGGCTGTAAATTTTTTATATTAACCGAAACTGTTTAATGTACGTAGAGCTAACCAAATTTTTAGTTGCATCAACCAAATTTTTCAATTAGGGGATACCAAATAAGAATAAAAAAATTTTTTTTTTTCAATAACAAAATATTTCATTGCCCCTATACAAACAACTATCTTCATTGTGGCAAGCTAAACCATGTTTAATTCAACAATACCCTTTTCTCAGTGCACGAAACATTTTTACAGTACTGACTATTTTCTCGCACAATTATGATTCAAAATAATTTCATTACGGTGATTAAGATAATGGAGTATGGTAGTGTGCTTTGAAATAAAATGATATGAGTTTAATCCTTGCCAGTGTGGTGAGTTATTGGATATAAGACAGTAGCATATTAAAGAGCTTGTGATTTTCATCCATTTTTCGTCTAAAATCGAATTGTAGTTACAAAAAGTGCAAAATAAATGGGTGTTCATTTTCATGCACATCTTCGAGCAAAGAAAATACATTTTTCTGGACTTGTTAAATTCTTCTATAAACGTGCTTAAGGTACTCGTTGTAGAATTCTTATGACGATGGTGATTACAAGATACGACACAGGTCATTGGGGCAATATATATTTTATGGGTTTTCGAGATCAACTATACTTAACAGTAGACTTCTATCAACATGGCTAATTGGTGATGTTTTGTAGTTCACAGTGCCATATGATACTGGGCACCACACTTAACTGATGCAGGAGGTAGATTAATGGAGCGTTATTGATCTTGAGTTACTTGAACTCTTCGGAGCGGTCTAGTGAGAGACTAGAAGAAGCCCGACGGACGACGTTAACCTCCGGCCAGCTCAGTATTTGACCAATCAAGTCTCTTATCTGGCGCTGATCTGCCCCTTCGGAATACTCTTCGCCTTGTTTTAAAACCGGCCATTCATGCAGAACACCCGTCATCTGCTCGTGGAACAGTTTGCCCGTGCTGTCTATCCAAACGCGCGAGTGAGTGAAGAGATTTGGGCGACTCTTCGCGTCGTGGTCTTGAGAGCCGATCCATCATGACGATCACAGAGCGGTGTCGTCATACAGAGGCACAGGCCTGACGTGACAATATACGTGCTGTTCGCAGGAAACTGAGCACCTTCGAAAGCCCTGCTTAAGATCTACTTGTATGCCCAGGATGTGTTTTTACACCATAGGTTAAAATTAACATTTCTAAGGGCTTCGTCAATTTATNGATCTACTTGTATGCCCAGGATGTGTTTTTACACCATAGGTTAAAATTAACATTTCTAAGGGCTTCGTCAATTTATTCATGCGTCGACCAAGTAAAAGCGTAAAATTAATTGAATTTTAAATATTTAAAAATATGTATTAGTTCTTATATTTGTATTCATTGAAAAACAGAAAGCAAAAGAACGTATTCCAAACAAACAAAGTTTTGTATAGCACTTTTAACTAGCGTCAAGACACGGAACTTCTTTTCATCCGTCGTTACTGACTTCTCTGGATGCACGTTGGTCCGTGTGCCCGTTAAGATATACGCAGGTAGGGGCAGAGAGATTTTTTATATTCTCATTTTAAATGTGCTCAAAAATTTTCGTGAACTCTCTACAGTTGTTTTGCCGTTAGTTTACCACTTTTATAAGTTATGATCGCTGACAAGATGAGGTAGGTTGATTGATGTTCGTCATCTGGCATTTCCTCAACGCTGCCTCACCAGTCACCGGTACAACCAACACACACGGTCAAGCCGTCACGAGGACGTTTGTTTACAATCATTTTTCCAAAAGAGCGCTGTAAACATTATTTTANACACACACGGTCAAGCCGTCACGAGGACGTTTGTTTACAATCATTTTTCCAAAAGAGCGCTGTAAACATTATTTTAGTCAACTTTCTTAACCGCAATGGGAGTTTATATCCTATAGTTCATTCCCGGTCACAAATTTTCTGAAGCTCTCCTGAAGTTCTACTTCCAGAATATTCCTCCGCCTCATTCAAATAAAGAATAGCTTAGTCTATAAAATTATACCAAAGTTGACCACATTCGTGCGCACTTAATCTAATAATATTTAGCATAAAAGCTATTTTTTATTAGACATTTCCTTATATCTTCTAGTTTTTATTCATATTAATTATAAATCAAACATTATCATTTACATATAAAATATAAGTCATAGTTCAATTTAACTAAAATTTAAGTATTTTCATATTAACACAAGCATGAAATGCTTATGACACATGACATATTTATCATACAACCAAGCGCGTCATGCATGGGATGATTTTTCAAAGGTTTGATTCAAAACGTATGAAGGAACCACGAATGAACTATATGCACAGTGTGGAAAATGTACTACACGTCAAGCTACAAATATAGTGAAACGCATGAATGTGTAAGAGGTATGCTTTGTTGTATAATTTATTTCGTTCAAGGCAAGATTTTTTTTTTTTTTTNGAAACGCATGAATGTGTAAGAGGTATGCTTTGTTGTATAATTTATTTCGTTCAAGGCAAGATTTTTTTTTTTTTTTCACTTTGAGCTAGCTTAATGCGTATATGCACTGTAAAAACGCTTTCTATGCTGTAACACANATTTTTTTTTTTTTTTCACTTTGAGCTAGCTTAATGCGTATATGCACTGTAAAAACGCTTTCTATGCTGTAACACATAATTTGTTACGGAAAAAAATTTTTTTTTTTTTTTTGAATTTTTACCACTGCAAAATAGGCTTGCCGCAAACTTAATTTTGGTTAGATGAATATATTAATGACTATGATGACCTTGCGTTGTCGTTCACTGCCTAAGCAAACAACATCGTGGTGATGTAAGTAACACTGTAAATACAATTTGTGCTCTGAAAAACAACCGTGATTAGCAAATAATAAAGACCTAACAAATATTAAAAAATTATGCTCATTAAAAAAAATAATACTACGCGGCTCCAAGACTCAAACTTGCACCTCCCCCCCTCCCATCTTGGTTTACTAGTCTAGCGCCATTCACCATTCGAGGACATTATCTTCGTGTATGTACGCTACTTTTAATAGGTATGTTAAGTTGAGTAGTAACATGGGCTAGAATATAACTGGACCACCAGAGAGGATTTAAAGTAAGTTACATGGAGAATAACTGTACTTCAGAATGACATGAAATGTCTGCAAGAGGTCTGTACATTTGCTCAGTTGAAGTTTCGTAACTGCACAAGATAGGGTAAGATAGTCTGAATCGGGTCACAAAATGCATCACAATCCATTGCTAATCCTACAACATAACAAGTAATCATTTTATCAGTGGAAAGTTCTATCTGTTAGGTACAATTTGCATCCACTAAAGTAACTTAATACGGAACACTATTTAAGTGACAAAATTATGTATAAAGCACAACACGTGGCCCTATTCACCCGAGGCTAATGACGAATATGGTCGCTAAATAGGGCGAATCGTGGCAGCAGCAAAAACTGGAAAATAACGACACAAAACGGAATAGGATTATAAAAAATTTTCATTTCTAGGTTTTACTCCAACAAATCAAATTGTATTAACAAAAAATAGTTTGTACATAATTTTCTCAGCTAAAAATTTCTACAAACAAGTTTTGCTCCAGTTTTCAAATTTAAAAATTAGGCATATTTTTATAGTATTTAAACTTATGAATCTCAAATAAAATCTTAATACTTACAAACTGTGAGTACAAAGAACTTATTTACATTTTAAATAAAAATTGTAAGTTTTCCATACATAAAAGTAATAAAATTTGGGATAACATTAGATTAAGGAAACCCTATCATTCTCTACCACAAACAAACCCTTCTGCTCTGACGCAAATTTCGTGGTACAATTCTTTGCCTTTTTGACACTGTACCCAATTCCTTTGGCGATGAATCGTCGATCAAAGTCCCTCAGCTTACAAAAGCAAACTACAGAATCATCATCATCATCATCATTATCTGTGGATTCAGAACTGTCGGGATGATAGTTATCAACCTGTCGACAATTGTTTTCCTTGGCCCTAGCCTTCCCCGATTTTCTTTTGTTTAGGCATGCTACACTCTCTCTCTCTTTCTATCCTTCCCTAACTTTTAAGATTTAGTTTCAGCTATAGATTCTGGGGAAGTTACTAATTTCACGTTTCGTTTCCTTGCTGTTCGTTTCTTTGTTTGCGTTTGTTTCACTGGAGTATGCAACAAAACTTAAAAACTTGTTTCAGACCTACTAGTGGTAGACGTGCAAACAAGACTATATTCGTTTTCAAAGTTTCGAGGCCTACGTTTCATGTTTTTTGAGCAAGACATAGCTCCACAGATATAGTCTTAGGTGCATGAAGAGTCCTTTCTGTTTGGGTTCTGTCAAAATGACTAGTCCCACTTACCGTATATCCGTCGGAATTTTCTTCGGGCAATCAAACTGGCTCACGGGCTAATTATTGCAAATATTAATGGCCCTGACTTGCATCCCTGTTAAAAGGATAAATCCCTTTAGAAGCAAAACCACTCTCGGCAATCCTATAAGAGGCTGCCTGTGGCCATGCATTCTTCAATGTTCCCCCAAAGTTGAATTTTGTAATTTCTCTCTCACAACCATGTTGTTGAACAAGTTTGTTACAAGCTTCGTTGTAAAATGTTTTCAAGGGTTAATAAAAAAGACCGGTCGAGTGGCTGGAGTCTATGGGTTGTGTCTGGAAAAAAAAATGATAGTGATAGAATTTTGCTCACAGAATTCCAAGGCTTGAATAGATTTGTGCGACGAACGTACACCAAGGCTAACAAACATTGGGCTGCAAGCCTAATTTTTTTTAAATGTTGCAACCGTTTCGTAAACGACTCCTCATTAATCCAACCACTTTCAGCCGTGACGACTTCTGTGCCATTTGGCAACCCATCTTTAAATTCCTTATGATATCGTTTCTCTTTGAAAATAACAAATGGCGGAATTTAATTCCCCACGGCATTGGTACAAGCCAAAACGGTTACATTCTCTTTTTTTTCAACACAAGTTTGGCTGACAACAGTTTGTTTACAATCCTGAGGAAATATTTTATTAGCTGGTTTATTATTTAGAGGAAAACCAGACTCTTTTCAAATATACAGTGATTCTGGGCTTGTCATTAACTGCAATTTGTTAAGTTCCTCTACTAACAAGTCAAAATATTCACATTCTTCGACTTTGTTAAGACCTTCATACCGAGAAAAAGAAGGAGCTTCTGGTTTACACAGGATATCATCAGGGCAGACTTCCTAGAAATCCAGGCACAAAGTCTGGTCCTGCCATTTCACGCTGCTTTGAATATTTGTTTGGTATGTTATTTGCTTAGGCAAATAAAAAGGGACGTTTTCTTACTTCCTTACATGTCAAACCGAAACCACATTTCAAGAGTCTGATAATTCTGTTCTTTAATGCTAATTCCTACTCATGTCTAAAAGCTGTTTGACCTCCGTTGGTTTTCAACTGCACTGTAACACCGCCAAAATAACGCCGCTGAAGACATGCAAATGGTACACCGTATGTCTTAGCTGATACCGGTTTACTAAGAAATATGTTATTCACTGCATCCATTGCATTATACATATTCTCCTCAATCCATGTTTTCAATGTTTTCCGCTTTTACTTGCCCACATGTTAACGAAATAAAATACCGGGTAAGTATATCGATTAAAAAAGTACATTATTTAAAGATGACCCTTTTCGCCCTATGAAAAACGACCCGATTCACTCCAATCGACACGAAAAGTTCTAAAAATTACGTTGGCTGCAGCGACAAAACGAAAGCATGTTATAAAAAGTTAACATATGTATTACTTGCGTACATAGTCCGTTGTGCTTGAAATTACAATTGGAATTATTTATCTGTGAAATAAAGACTATGAAAATAAGAAAATGGTAAAAAAAACAGACACTTGCGATTTCTTACCTTCGCAAAACAGCAAAGAACGGAACAGCTGTCGCGCGCGTGTCTTGGCAAACACTTTCAGAATACAGTTTTAGTTGGGCTTTTCATTTCTAGATAGCAGCACTGGCCTATCTCCACTTTGTTTACTAGCACCAGCGCGAAAAATACAAATGACCCGCTTCAGACCACTAACCCTATTTGTATACGAACGTTTGCGTCGGGACAACAGTTCCGTTTTGAAAACTACAATTAATGACACTAGAAACTTTAAAATCGCTAAACCGTTCCATGTGGTACGAAGTAATATTATTTGCTACGAACAAAATCAGCTCAGATAATGTTTATTTATTTGCTGTAAATGAAGGTAATATTTCCGTAAAAAAAAAACACATAAATAAAACATTCGTTACAAGCAAAACTATGTTGTCGTAACCTTCTCTTTGAATTAAAGCAATATGGTGTTATCGTAAAAAAAAACCGCCTCTAAGAAACGTTTTTTTTTTTTGCTGCACGGAAAACTTTGTTTTGAAGATATCATCTAATGCTACTGCATCTGAGAAGATTCTGATACTCTAAACCAGAACTCTTGTGCCTGGTAGGAAAAGAACTTAGCGGAGCTAAAACTTGAAAATACAATCATAAAATGATAAACTATCTAAAGTCTTATCGAATATATGTTGGGTCGAAAAAAATGTCGAGATTTTACAGTCTCTTTAACAATGCACTAACCTATGCAACATACGTCATTGAAACGCCTGGAAAGGATTGCGGAACAATTCTAAACGTACTAGCCTGTAACTCGGAGCAGCTTCTCTGGAAAACTTACATAAGGTGGAACAAATACATGGCAAGCAGTGAAGTTATAATTATTTGCGTCCTCCGTTTCGTTTTGTATTTCCGAGAGGTGAGGTATACAGCTCGTAAGTGCCATTGCAGCCCAACAAGTTAATCTCTCCCGGTGTGAGTTCCAAGAGGAGATACGGGTATTCTCGTCCAGAACATCTAGCGCACAGAAGCGAAACCGAAGTTTAAACTCATAACTCCAACAGCAAACATTAGTTTTCAGACACAATATGGTTTAAGGAAGAAACTTCTTGTACCCATAACCCTACAAGGCGTCTAATCTTTCAATAAGATTCTTTCAATAAGAGTGTCGTAAATGTCGAACGTTCCACAGAGAGTTCATTTAGTTATCTGCACTGCCCCCAGCAGAAAATATCTTCAATTAAGTTGAGTGGAGAGATCTGGGCGGGCATCGGAATGTAAGGGGGTGGGAAAACGGAGATCTCCGAGAAAACCCACCGACCAGTGGCATAGTCCCACACGACTCCTACGTGCTAAAATCCGGGAGCGACCCCGTCAGGAATCGAACCCAGTTCACTTAGGTGGGAGGCAAGTAGTCTGACCACTACACCACCGCGACTCCGTCTAATTAAGGAATTCCCTTACGTGGTGGGAAACAACATTCGTTGTTAATACTGTATTCAGTAGTCTCACACACAACAGCTGCCAATATAATCAAAAACACACATATTGTTATAGGTCCCAACAAACGACGAATAGTTTTATTAATACTTCTACCATTCTAAACAGATTTTCCTTGCAAAGCATACAATTTCATATTTACCTATGAATGAAAGTGTTAATGCAGGGACACCCCTGAAATTTGTTCCTTATACAAAATAAAAAGTTATATCAGAATTGTATCCAGTTGTATATTTGACTATGTTTTTTTTTTTTTACAAATTTTTAATTTCCTGTAGCTATGTAGTCATATTTAAATACTGAAATAATTGTTACTCAAAAACTACTTTCAGAAATATCCATTTTATTTCTGTGGCAGCTTGTCGCTACTAGGCCACCTCAGTTATACAGGTTGGTGGCTAGTAGGTTATTTAGTTAAATTACTTTGGTGCAGACTAAGGGCACCTGTGATTGTTGTGTTAGGGGTAAACAAATACTTGTATTCTCTTTTATTTAACACACCATTATTTTATTGGTCTGAAGGTCACATAGTTATTTACACACACTGGCGAGACTGAGCCCCCATGCAAGTCGTAGGCCTGAAGGGCTGGTGTGCTGAATACTATGCGTCGGGGAAGGTTGTTGAAGGGAGACATTTCTCTACTTATCTGTGACTGAAGCTTTTGGTGAGTGGAATTCGTCGAGCTGTGGCTTGGTGAGTTGGGTGGCCCATTGTTAGGCACTCGGACTGGCTCTCGTTGGCGTGCTGTACTCAGCTGGTTTCTTCCTGCGGCTTTGACTGACTCTCTCGTAAGTCTGGGACTGGTTTCCCGGGACTTTTGCTTCCTCGGTGACCTCGGCTGGCGTTACTCATAGGAGAGCGCGTCTCCTCAGCTGCGGCTCGCGTTTCTGACTTCCCCACCTCGTAAACTGCCACTACGTTTTCGGAAATGAACTCATAAGATCTCGGCACTTCTACTTGGTTCGTCTCGGGAATTTACACATGAAGTTTCGGCTGTGCCTGGGTTCTCTCCTCGGTGACGTCACTATTGACTTACTGACTGACTGGCTGCTTGCCTCGTCACCATACGGCGCACGACTATGCCTTCTCAGGGAATGGCACCTCTCGGCATGGGGCTGCCACTCGTTTCTGGAAATTTACTCATATTCTCGGCACTTCTCTCGTCACACAACTGATTACTCCCGTGTCTGATTCATCTCCCATCTCGGCCGAACACTTATCTCGTCTCGTGGCTCTACTGCCGAATAACTCCCGTCTCGACTGGCGATAATTGACTCTGATGAGATCCGAACCCGGCCTTGTGATATGACTGCCTCTCTCACTAACTGCCTTCTATGTCTCGCATCGCGGCTGCCGAACAACACCTTCCCGTCTTTGCTGAACAACTGATCATCAACAACTGATCCCGAATAACTTACCACAACTGCTCCCCTTCCTCGGCTGGGCCTGAATTTAACCCGTCTCCCGCTATATTCAAGTTAGCCATCAGCAGTTTCTTGAGAGAGAAATCGGGAAATCCCCTGTTTACCTCGTGCGTTTTTTTGTGTAGGATTTCGTGTCTCGTCAGTTGCTTGCGCGCTCCAACTAAGATGGAGGGGGGTTCAGCATGATGTTTCGGGGATTCCTGGGAGCTGTGTCTGCATTAAGTCTCGGTGGGGGTTCCCATTATTCCTTCATCGAGGGCTTATATCAGCTACTTCTCGGGACTTTCCCTTTTTTACTCGATTTTGGTTCTTCCCCCCAGGGTGTGAATACAGCACAATGCCTATCCCATTTACCCGCCATGCATCAAGCTGGAGCTGTAGTAATTTAAAGAAACTACTGATGTTCAAACGGTTTTATTTGTTGCTTAATGTCTCCTTGACAGATGGGTGACCACAGAGGAACCAGCTGCTCAATTAAACACGACCGGTGAAAGAAAGAGAGAAACGCGTCATTATAGTGTATTTGTGGTTTCTTGATACATATTCAATCAAACATTTAAACAACCACCCAATATATGGCATGTTTGGTTGTTTCCTGAACATATATTGCATCGCAAGCATTTTATACTTGTGTTCTCTTCAAATTACTTTATTTTTGGTTAATTTAACTTTCAATTACTATTCCTTCATAAATTATAATTATTTATTTATAATCAATACGAATAAAACAAAGAGAAAAATTGGTGTTATGGGAATGCCTAGTAAGAAATAGTTCTTATGCATAATATTATTATGCTGAGTGCGCATGAGTGCGGTGTGTTGTCCCTTTGGTGCAATTTCCAAGACTCAGCTTAGCTTTGTTTATATGATGCGGGGGAATATCATGGAAGTAGAACTTTAGAAGGGCTAGGGGCCACGGAGTTGTAAGGGTTAGACTACACGCCTCGTACCTAAGCGAACCGGGTTCAATTCCTGGCGAGTTTGCTCCCGGATTTTCACACTTAGCAATCGTACCAGACGATGCCGCTCGCAAGCGGTTTTGCTCGGGGATTTGCCTCCCCCCCCCC